>ML777278.1:1217096-1242873 GCA_009831015.1 Picea engelmannii | reverse complement strand
AATACAAAATAAATTATTTCAATAATAATTTTAATGGAGAAATTAGAAGTGGGTTAACCCTAAAATAAGGAAAGTCAGCCAAGTGACCTAGAAGATGTTTTTAAGGAAGCTACTTGGAGAGTATAAATAAGAGGAAAGGCTCTATAATTTAACACACACTTGAGAATATTGAATATCTATAGGTATCTAAGGTAACAAAGGATATATAAACCTAAATTATGAGTGAAGGTGAAGAAAAGAAGGCTGAAATGCAAGGAATAATAAATTCTTTTGATGGTGCTTTCTAAGGTATGTTATTTACAGGTCATCTCACCAATTTCGCTATAAAATTTTTTATATAATGATTAAGACCATGAAATTGATATGCCATTGAGAAAAAATATCCAAGTATATGTGGTACAAAATTCATCTTTTGGCTCCTTGTATTTTGGGAGTTACACTTTGTGGAAAAGAGGGTTTGTGGCTAGTCCTGAAACTAGTCAAAAATAGGTGTTTCAGGTAACAACGTCATAACTTATTTGTAACAGATACAAATTCAGTGAGACAAAATATATTGGTTAGGGTACAATCTTTAGTATTCTTTGTAATATTTTCATATCATTTCATCAAATATTCCATGTGGGGGCACGCTCTACAAGGTCGCTCTCTAGAATAAGCCAGAATTCAACAAGGTATGTCATTTTTCCTATAACTCCTTTTCTAAGAGGTTCCAAGTAGTGAAACATGGAGGAATTGCATAAAACACACTAATTTTTTTTTTGTATTAGTTTCAGATATTTATACATTACAGGTACAAAGTTATGATTACTTCAAGTTAGGGTTGTTGACTAATCCAAAACTAGGCATGTGAGACTAAAATTTTTTTTGATGAAAATGCTAGTCTCTTGTTGTTAAAGTTAAGTAAGGTTTGTAGAAATGTGATCATATACACCAGTTATATTACAGAGCTACAAATCATATTTGGATGATGAAATTGATGAGGGATTTTGGTTGAGTACATGGTTGAGACAAGTAGTTAATGAGTTGGCACATACATGAGGTGTATAGTTGATGATGTTGGTTGATGAGTAGTTGAAAATGTTGAAGGAAAATCTCCCTACGGACAGGTAGATATCCTCTTGAGAGCTAGAATCTTAACTCTTAAGATAGAAGATTCTTATCATGGTCACTGACTTCCTTTTAGATCTAGATAAACTAATCTGTGAGGAGGAAGGAGAAAAAAAGTACCTTTTACCAGCGTTTGTCCCTGCACAATCTGAGTTGAGCTCCAATCTTTCACTCCTTGATAAGTCCTATAGAAAAACAAAAGTACAACCACCTCCTACTCTACTGAGATTAGTTTGAAACAGATCTATCTATTAGAGACAAGTTCATGTAAGATCAGGCACAAACTAGAAAGAAACAGGCCAAGCATATTATATTGACGAGAACAACAATAAAGGAAACTTACAACCGTAGATGCAAGTGCAGCAACTTCATCAAGTCCTTCTTGTCTAACCCTTGCTCAAAAGACCCACGATCAGAATGACAATAACTTCATTGATTATTCTCCTCCACTTCATTGTGTGTTTCCTATGAGATCATAGGTTTCATGCTTCCAATCATTCCCCTCTTTACCATAAGAAAGCCTGCTTATATAGGCTTGGAGAGGCCCAACCACTTGAGATATATTTGGGGTAAGTTGAGGATTTTCCTCCTTTAGTTAGGGATCTTTCCTAAGTTCATGGCTTGACTAAGGGTTCAAATCCAACTACCTTCAAAGATTGAAGGGATCTTTCCCTCATTCTCCTCAACAAACCAATTGTTGCCCATAATAGGTAACGCTCCTCCAAAAGGGCAGTCATAGCATTATAACGCTCCCTAGTATTGTATAGGGGGGTGCCAACACTTCTAACAGCAGCAACGCTCCTCCAAAATGGCAGACAGAGTGTTATAACGCTCTCAGATAGTCTATAGAGGGGCGTCAGCACTCCTGAGAGAGGTATAGAGGAGCGCTCTCCTCTAAAAACTCAATTTTAGTGGTTCTTTCAAATGGCAAGAGGTTCATAAACCTAGTTAACCATTATTCTTCTTCCAAAACAAATGTTTGAGGTGTTTCAAGTGTCTTTTTGATGTCGTTATAAGCACGACATAGGAATTATGGCAGTATGTTTTTTCTGACATTTGCAACACTTGCGACCAAAATGCGACACTTGTAATGACGACACTTGTGACACTATCAAAGTGAGTATTTTTTATGTGTAATAGAAACATGATTGGTACATACTTGGTACATGGTTGGATTCACTTGTTTATGGTATAGGTTGATTACAGGTTTTTTGGTACATTTTGGTGCTTGGTTGATGCACTTTTTTATGGTACATGTTGATTACAGGTTGTTTGGCACAGGTTGGTGCATGGTTGATGCACTTGTTTATGGTACAGGTTGAATACAAGTTGAGGCACAGGTTGATGCATGGTTTATGCATGGTTCAGATTTATTGGTACAGATTTACAGAGGTATATCTCACAGTGATAGTGTGACAGTGGTTCCATCATTCTACTTCTACTTCAAGGTGGCAGGATGGGGCAAGGATAGGTGGTTGTAGCTACCTTCCGGTTGTAGCCAGAGAACATAAGGGGTTGTAGCATCCTTCTAGTTGTAGACAAAGAATTGGGGAGTTGGATCTTCCCTCAGGTTGTATCCTGAGAAACTAGGGGTTTGGAGCCTCCTTCCAGTTGCAGCTGGAAAACAAAGGAAGTTGGTGCTTCCAATGAATGTAATTCTTCAATACATATAAGAAAAAGAATTTCTTGATTTTCTCCTGATTTGGGTTTCCACATAAAACACTGGTGTAATGTGTATGTATGTGATTGTTTATTTCTTACTTCTCATTATTAGACAATAATTCTACATTGATATAACAATTGAAGAAAAAGGATTATAATTACGCTATTATTGATTCACCCCCCCTCTCAGTAATCCAACAGTATCTTCCACCTCTCTTTCACCTTCAACTTATGTTATCTAAATTTTGTGTGGGTCAACTTCATCTAGTGCTTGTTCCTACACATGGTAGCATGACAATAGTTCTTTTACTGTCTGTATGTTCTGTTGTTGATCTTTTGTCATAATTTCAACTTTTGGTTCCTTAATGAATTTCACCCCTCTGATTTGTTTGAGTGTTGATTCTATGTTGGGGTTCTCGTGCTCAAATGAGAAAGTGAATGTAAAATTTTGTTGTAATATTGTCCAAACTGTAGTTCCTCTGCGCAATTCTTGGTCTATATACTAGTTTGCCAGAATCCCTTCTAATGTGTGAATAAATTGATGAGGCCATTTCTCTGGTGGTGTCATTCTCCATAGTGTTCTACATTTATCCAAGTGTTATGTTGGTGTCCCCTATCCATCATATTTCTGCAGTTGGTTTCTTCCCTTTTCTACGCCAAATTTGATGTGCAATAACCACTTACATTGGTACCAGTCCTTGACTATCTCTTTGTGCACACCCCACCATCTTGCAGGTGTTTCCTTGAGTGTTATATCCATAGCTAAGAGCCTCTAATTTTCTGACACTTTATCTTCATATCTTGTTAATAACACTTCTAATTCAGTCACCCCATGGAAGCTGGGAGGTTCTCTTATCTTTGTACCTACCCATATTACTACAAGTTCTTTCTTCTGCATGTTCTTGTGGATACTTTGTGTAACCTCTACTACCAATTATCCAACCTTGTATCTGAGTCTGACGTGCATGACATGATACTTCTCCAACTAAGTACCCCATATGTAGTTTGATTCACATAATCTTCTTCTCACATGGTGATTCTTTACAACTGGTTAATTTCCTCTAGGTCTAAACAAGTGCGTTCTACAAACCTTTCCCCTTTTGATAGATTTAATGGAAAAATGACTCTATATTCTCCTGACTCAAGTTTCATATTCCTCGTCTTTAAGTTGATTATGGCCTGATTTTCAAATGCCCAATCCAAGCCAAGCTATGCTGGATAAGGTTTTGTTCCATCCACTATCTCTATCACTTAGAAATCAGCTTTAGTGTGCACTCCATCTAGATCTATTGTCACCCCCTTTAGCCTTCCAATTGGTAGAACTATGTGTTGATTTTCTAGTTTCAGCTGAATAGGTGAATATGCTAAGGTGGAATCTCCCATACATTTCCATGTCTTCTTGGGTAACACATTTACTTTGGATACTAAATCCAGTATAATATCTCCCATGTTGAAATATCCAATGTTGGCGTTCAATCTGAATTCTCTGGTTGTTCTCCTCCTTGTATGCAGATGATTAATTGTTTTTTGTTCTATATTTCCCTCTACCTTTGTGCTACATCTTTCTAACATATTTTTAACACTTTAACAGATGATGGATCATTTAGTAGTTTGAAACAGGATTGCAGAAAAGCCTTAATTATACTTACTTGTCTTAGGGGTTGTGCTTCATTAGTGTGATCTAGTGATGGAGGCATCTCGTACATTGGTACTTCCTGAGTATGCTTCATTGTTGATTTCGATGCAATGTCTGGCTTCAAGAATTATTGTCTAGCCTTCTTGAATATCTCATTTTTGTTCTGCGCATCAAACGGCTTTAGCGGTGCAACATTCTTCTTCACCCATTGGTGTTGTGTTGGATCTTGTCTTACTACGTCGTTTCTTGTATTAGCTCCTCCATGCATAACTATGTTGATATTTATTTCATCATCCCTTCCTTCCATCGAAATCCACTGAACATTATGATTGTTTTGATTTCTCTTTTTTTGGATGTTCCCCAATAGTGTGGGACAATCTTCTGTGTCATGATCTAATTCACGAAAATACATACATGTCGCAGGTGGAAGTGGAAATTATCTTTCATAGTGTCCTGGTTGTTGAAAATTGTGGCATACCACTGGTCCTCTACCTCTTCCAAAGCCTCTTCTTCCTCTTCCTCCACCTCTGTAGCCATCTCGATCTCCTCGCAGTGCATTGTAATGGGGCGTTTGGTTATACTGTGTGGTATTATGGTGTGGTTGTGCGGTATTGTATTGCGGTTACATAGTGTTATATTGTTGTTGTGAAATGTTATATTGTTGATGCACAGTGTTATATGGGTTTGGTACTTGGTTAAACTATGGTGAAATGTTGGAACAGGGGCATACCTAGGGTTCATCTCTAAGAGCACACCAACAAGCCCTAACTACTGGCCCTTTCCAAAACACCTGCAAAGTAAATGAAGTCTCACCTGAAGTAGTTATGAGGGGGTTGCAGGACAGATATGTCTACAACTAGAGGGAATATCAAGTGGATCTAACACAAGAACAACACAACATTCATATATCACTTATCAGCTTAGATCTATTCTGGACATCTACTTATCAGATCTAAAATAGTAATGCAATCACAATATATCAATGACAGAGATAAAATACCAATCACACAAAACACAAGATGTACGTGGTTCACCCTCTCTCTAGGGATACGTCCACATAACTGTGCTATAATGTATTAAGGTAAAGAATACAATTCATGTCTACTCTCTTAGCTAGCAGATCTTCGTTCTTCTCCTCTCTTTCTCTCCCCTCCCTATGCACCCAGCTGAAGATCTTACAATACCAGAAGACTCTCACTCTTAGCACTTCTCTCTCTCACAACAATAGTATCTCACAACAACAACTAGATCGATCAATAACAATAATGAAAATATTGACACCAACCCAACCTAGGTCCTTTAGACCTTTATTTATACATTACACTAGCTCACTGACATCCTTAGGTCGAAACCTAGGTGTCCAAAACCCTAGGTGTCTAAAACCCTAGGTCAACTTGACCTGTATTTTCATAGCTTTGCCAGCCTGTCTTTCCTTCCTTCTCGCATGGTGCTCCAAATCATCCAACAGTGACTTTTTCTTCTTGTTGAGTTTTCCATGATCCTTATTTCTTGATTATCTGTCATTCTTTATCTCATCATCCAACAACTTACTTCTCTCCGTATTTTCTGCTCTTTTTCTCACATCGACCTAGTATCAGTCACTGTGTATTCTGCGAAGTTTGCATTCTCCCTTTTCTTCCTTGATCTTTGCTTGCTCCCATAACTAAGGGCCAACAGCCCCCCAACACTCACCTATGACTCATCCTGAGGCACTTCAGATTTGAGATTCGTATTTTAATTTGACTCCAGACTGTGCAGTGCAACCTTTACTTTCTACTCGATGCCTCCACTTTTCCCTTGTGCAGAATGTCTTTTCTATGACTGGTACCCAGTTTCAACTGCACTTGGTACCTATACCCTTTAATTCATTCTTTCACTAAGAGATACAAGGCATCTGGTTTTCATAGTACAATTTCAACTAGCTCCCATTCACTAAACCTTCCTTCCACTCCCCATTCAAAGTCTTCAATTGCGTAGCTCCTCCCTCTGTAACATAAGAGATCTGATATTGTCCTAGCCAATGCGTTCTGAACTTCCCAGGATGTTTTATGAACTTTCTATCATATACCAGTACTAGATAACCTTGTTTGAATGCCTTCTTCTTGATGTGCCTGTCATGATAGGCCTTCTCTCTTTCCTTCTGAACCTACTGATGGAATCCCACAACAAATCTATCTTCCTCGAATTCAACCAACTATGCAAGCCTCTCTTGAACAGCACCAGGATCATCCATATCTGTAAAGGAAACAATTCTTAGGCTTGGTACCAGATATCCCATTGTAAAAATAGCTTCTAGACCATAAACCAACTTAAAAGGTGTCTACATTGTCATCTTCTTGCAAGTGGTTCTATAGGACCATAATACTACTGATATTCTTAGGTCCCAATCATCCCTTTTCACACTGCAAATCTTCATGAGCACTGTCTCTAAGATCTTGTTGAATGCTTCGACTATCTCATTTTCGTGTGGATGGTACGGTGTGCTCTTCTGATGGTGGACTGCAAATTCTTCAGTTAGGGCTTCAACTATCTTATTAATGAAATGTGTACCTTGATCACTCATAAGGATCTTTGGGCATCCAAATCTAGTTATGATGTCATCAAATATGAATCAAGCAGCTATAGTTTCACTCTAGTCCTTAACTTCTCTTGCTTTGTCCCATCTAGTCAAGTACTATGTTGCAATAATTATGTACCTTGCTCCTGTGCACTTCCCTAGTGGGTTTATAGGTCCAACAAAGTCAATGGACCATTTCTCAAATGCTTGTAGGGTCATTTTTGGTTCCAATGGAATTTCATCTCTTCTAGATGGTTTCCCAATTCTTTGGCATACATTGCAGGCTCTGGAGTAGTCTTTAGCATCTCTATGTAAGGTAGGCCACCAAAGGCTAGCTCTCAGAACCTTCTGCACAGTTGTTTTTCCTACATATCGTCCTCTTGTGATGCCTTCATGATATTATGCAAGGATCAGTGGTCATTCTACCTCCATAACACATCTTCTTAATATCTCATCAGGTCCCATCTTGTATAGATGTCCAGCTATAAGTGACAAGTTTGTAGCACGCACAACTAGTTGTTTCTTCTTAGGAATTGTGTACTCACTAGGTTTCATTCCTGTTGATAGGAACTAGAATATCTCTATGAAGTGGTCATCAATCTTTATAATGGCCAATAGTTGTGCATCCGGCAATGTATCCTCCAAACTGGTCATCTCTTCTGCATGTTCCAACCTTGACAAGTGGCCAAGGCCTTTGTTCATTCTCCCTGGATTTACTATGATCTCAAAATCATATTCTTGAAACAACAGAAGCCATCTGCATATCCTTCCCCCCAACACTGGCTTTTTGACTAGGTATTTCAGTGCGGAATGATCAGTAAACATTTTAAAGTGTCCTCCCAACAAGTAGTGGTGAAATTTCTGCAATGCATACACCATGGCTAACCCTTCTCGCTCGGTGGTGGTGTAATTAATTTCAATAGTTGATAGCTTCCTACTAGCAAAGGCTAATGTGTGGTAAATATCTCCTCCTCCCGGTTGTGCTAACACAGATCCTAAAGCAATGGAAGACACATCGACATGCACGTGAAACTCCTTGTTCCAAACTGGGAAAACCAGAATGGGCGCAGTAACCATTTTCTATTTCAATGTGTCGAAGCTCTATTGGTATTCTTCTGTCCAAATAAATTGACAATCCTTCTTCAATAGCTTATCCATGGGTGTTTTAATCTGAGCATATCCCTTAGTGAACTTCCTGTAGTATCCTGTGTTTCCCAACGAAGTGTGCAACTGTTTAACTAAAGTAGGAGGGGGTAGATCAACTATAATGGAGATCTTGGATGGATCTACCAGTAATCCTTGCTACATACATTATGACCTAACAGAACTCCAAATGGTGAAAAGAAAATTCATTTCTTTAGGTTCAAGGAAATTTGGCACTAACTGCATTTATCCAACATTAGCCTTAGACATTCAATCTGATTCTTCAATAGACTAAAAACAGTCCAATCATCAAAATATGATTCTAAAAATTTATGCAGAAATTCCTTGAATGCTTCGACCACCACCCTAGAAAAGATGGTTGGGGCATTCTTCAATTCGAATGGCATCACTGTATATTGGTAGGATCCCCATTCTGTTGCAAATGTTGTCTTATGGCGATATTCCTTGGCAATCCGGATCTAATGGTATCCTGAAAATCCATCTGTAAAAGAATATACTTCCTAGCCTCCCACATTATCTAACACTTCGTTAGTGAATAGTGTAGGGAAGGGGGCATGCAAACAAGCATCATTCATCTTCCTGATATCTATGCATATCCTGATCTCTCTTGTCTTCTTCTCTTGCACCACCATAGGTCTAATCCACTCTAACTCTTCGACATGTTCTATGATTCCTGCTTCCAACATTCTATCAAGCTCAATCTTCACTTTTTCCTTATATTTAGGGTTCAGTCTGTAAGGTCTCTGTTTAACTGGTCTTTCATATGGATTTAAAGGAATCCTCATCTCTCTCATAGGTCCTTTAATTACCTTCATATCAGTGAACTTGGTTGGAAACAAGTTCTGATATTCATGCAGTAACTCTGTAATTTTTTCAATGGTGACAACATCACAGTCATCTCTGATATTTTCAAATTTTGGTGTCTGCTCTGTTCCAATATTGACCTTTTTAATATTGATCGGTTGTTCAATAAATGGTATATCAACTCATGTTCCTTCCACATCTCCTTGTCCTTCTGTTTCTAATATGTTCACCTTCCTAGGATCATCATCTTCATCAACATTGACATTGTAACAACCTTATAGTTTTTGGAGAGGTGCAGTCCATTTTTCCTCTTCTTGTTCCAAAGGAAGGCTAGATGCCTGCTCAAATACTTTCTATCTCATCATCTATAATGCTTGGTCTATTGAAGGATATTGACTTTCAAATAAGAAGGTAGTTACAAAATTCTGAGTCATACCTTCCCAATCCATAGTGATGAGGCTCAGCTCTGCTTGAAGGTACCAGTTTATAGGTGTCGTGTCCAGCGTGTTAATGAATTTGTGCACCCATTGTTCTTGAGGAATGTTGCTCTAGGCTTCCTCACAACTCTGCACATGGTCCTTTGGACAACTTCGACCTATGTACAAAACTTCACATCGTTCTACTTATGCTATGAATCATGTTGTCATCAGGGCACAACACTGTATCCAATCTGTAATGTTACTTTTGTGTGCCCCCCGCCATCTTGTTGGGGTTTCTCTCAGGGCCTCATCAATTGCCAATAATATTTGTTGTATTGGTACACCTTCTTCAAAGTCCGAAAAGAAGGTTTCGAAAGGATTCAAACCATCAAAGGTGGGTAATTTTCTTACTTTTGTGCCAATCCAGTGGACTTCTATGGTTAATCTAGCACATCTTCTTGTAGATACTTCATACATCTTATTTTGCCAGTTCTCTAGTGATTCTTTTGAGTCTGGTGAACATACATTGTCACTTCGCCAACTTAAGTTTCCATCGGTTGTGGGATTAATGTAATCCTACTATCTGGTTGTTAATTTGTATATGTTTTCTAGTTCGTATGCATGGTCTTCTTCTCTGATAGGTTTTGTGTATCGCTAACCTTCATCTGAATCTAAGAGTGCAATGAACCTAAGGCCATCTCTTTCAAAAGTCATATGTATTTTATTTAAATCAACCACAGTGGAATTATTGAAAGCCCAATCAATTCCTAACAGTGTAGGATAAGGGAAGTTGTCGTCAACTATCTCAATTACCTCAAAATCTACAAACATTATTACTTCGTCGATGTCCACAGGGACATGTTCTAATATACCAAAAGGGCTTACAACTTGTTGATTAACCATACTAAGCCTGATAGGGGAATAGATCAACTTTGGTTTTCCCATCAGTGCCCAGGTTTTCTTCATCATGACATTGACCTCCGACCCTAAGTTGAGGACTACATAATCTATCTCATACTCTCCTATTTGAGAATTCAAATGTAATTCCTTATTTTTCCTTCTCTTCTTATCGATTTGGTGTACTGACCTATTCAGTAAGGGATCTATCTTTCCTAGCTCATATTGTTTGATTAGATTTTGTAACTCTTGTACAACACTTTCATCCTGAATCAACCTAATGCAAGTATACAAAAATTCCATGAGCTTGCTTACCTCTTTTCCTTCTTTTGGTGAAGCATACTGATCAAATGCCAGAGGCATTCCATATTCTCTCACTTCTGGTCTAGTCCTTGATGAAGAGACTTGGTCTCCTCTGAATTCTTTTCTTGCTTCCTCAAATATTTGTCTTTCTTTCATTGCATCAAAGGTTTGGGTTTTCTCTGCAACTTTCCTAATTCCTGAATCTTTTGTAGTCTTCCCTTGGGTCATTCTATCATCTCCTATAACATCGTCTCCTCTAGTTATAACATTGACTCTAGGTTCTTCTCTGTGAGGCTCAACATATATCAGTTTCACTTGTGGGTTTTGCTAAGGTCTTCGTCTTTCCTGAAGCTTAGCTAGAAGCACATGACAATCTTCTACAACATGTTCAAATGAGCTGCAGTAGCTGCAAGTGGCACAAAGGTTCTGGAAATCCCTTGAAAGGTGTCCTGGTTGTGCACAGTTATAACATATTATATGTCCTCAGCCTTGACCCATTCCTCCTCCTCGTCCTCTTCCTCTGAATCCACCGCAAGGATTGAAATTGTCTCTCCCAAGAGAGTTATATTGTGTAGTGTTTTTTTCTTGTTGTCCTTCGCCTTGAATCTTATATATGTCTCTCGAACTTTCATGCATGAGATCGTAAGCCCTACAATCCCTATCATCATGTCCTACAGACTTACATAATGTATAGTACAAATTTGTAGGTGTCTGTACATACTTTTACATGTAGTAGCACTCACTAGGGCAATGTTTATTTCTGCATACCTCGCACCAAGGTAAGGTGACTTTCTTCAAAGGGATCGAAGCTCTAGAAGCCAAGTATTCATTGAATAGGGGGCAATGTTCCTTGTCATGGACTTTTGATCTACATCTGACACACCATATGTCTTCTCTTTTATCCTTTCCCTTGTCTTTATTCATATCTTCAACCTGTAGAGACAAAATAGTTATCTGACTCAAGATTTGACTCATACCTGAGTTGGATTCTCCCATAGGGGCTGATTCTAACTTCATGGTGATCTCAAGTGCCTCAGACTGTGAATCAATCTTCTATTGCATCAGGGGAACTCTGATGTGTGGTAAGAGGGAAACAATGAACCATTCTTTGTTCTGTTCATCTGGGATCTAAAAAGTCAATCGGCCTGTGAAGGTTTTGAATCTCTAATCGAATTCCCAAACAAGTTTGGCCACATTCTTCTTGATCTCTTTCAGCTCTATGATACATTGTGACTCTGACTTAGGTTTCTTGAACTATGCAATCAATGCATTCTTAATCTGATTCAGTGGCTTAGGCTGTGCTTCATGTACCAGCTTAGTGCGTGATCCCCTAGAGTGGTTCTAAATTGGTTTCTTTTGACATCTTTGTCAGTGACATTTTTAATATTCCATATGGCTTCACATAGGAACCAATGTTGATCAGGATCTTCAGATCCATCTCCCATAAATATAGGAAGCCTCATCTCATATGAAATATATATTCCTAGGATTCCTGACTGAATATGTGGTGGACTACTATTGACAGTACTCTAGAAACTTTGGTGGCTGGGATTACTTTGATTTCTTAATACTACTGAATCAACAAGAGGGATACCAATACTTACTTCAATGGTCTACACAGTTCCTGAAGTTTCAGGTTCTCCCTGACGAAGCTCTTTAGCTTTCCCTTCCTTTGTCCCAGTAGGTTATAAATGCTCCTTGTTTGTTAGATATGCCTCTTCTCCACTGTAGAAACCCTCCTCCCTGTAGTTCTTCTTAAACAGGTTCACAAGGTGCACTTCTATGAACACTCTCCCATTGTGCGTATGTCCAGCTTCTGTGTCGCTATCGCTATCTGAATTCTTAAACATTAGACTTTCTAGATCCAACCAATCTATTGTATCTTCAAGATGTTCTTCTCATGCAATAACATATTGAGTCTCAACTTTAGGAATTGTAAAAAGTTTCCTCTGGGTCCCTTGAAGAAGTATCTCTCAGCTTTGTTGTATGATTCTACTCTATCAACAACAAACTCTGTGATGTACCCTCCAATGGTGCTATCAAACCAGTGATCTATTGCTCATGATACAGTGTTATCAACTCTTTTGACTTTCTTAATCATCTTCGATGTACAAACCACAAGAGGTCTAGATCGGATCTCGAACTGGGTATCTGCGAACCTAGCTAGCCACTCATACATCTCCTGATGGATTCCCCCAAAGAATTTTTTTGTATATCAATAAAGATATATTTCTCAAACCAATCCTCTGTACTAATATTAGGGTTCTTGGTCTGGGCTTCAGCGAAGTCCTTTTCTTGATCCTCTATCCACTTTTGAGTCTATTTCTTCGATGGAAACCACCTTGACATTCCCTCAATAAGATTCTTGTCCTGACAACAAAACCATTTATTGGCATAGGGGAAAACCCAGGGTTCAGCTCCAAGAGCGCACCAAAAAGCCCTAACTACTAGCTCTTTTGGAAACACCTACAAAGCAGATGAAGTCTCACCCGAAGCAATTATGAGGGGGTTGCAGGACAAAGATGTCTACAACCAGAGGGAATATCAAGTGGATCTAACACAAGAACATCATAGCA
The DNA here is from genome assembly GCA_009831015.1 of Picea engelmannii. Classification (NCBI taxonomy): domain Eukaryota; kingdom Viridiplantae; phylum Streptophyta; class Pinopsida; order Pinales; family Pinaceae; genus Picea; species Picea engelmannii. Next base: position 1,229,748 of record ML777278.1, on the reverse strand, counting down.
TTCATATATCACTTATCATCTTAGATCTATTCTGCACATCTACTTATTGTATGTAAAATAGTAATGAAATCATAGTATATCAATGATAGAGATAAAATACCAATCACACACAACACAATATGTACGTGGTTCACCCTCTCTCTAGGGCTACGTCCATAGAACTGTGCTATGATATATTAAGGTAAAGCATACAATTCTTGTCTACACTCTTAGGTAGCAGATCTTCTTTCTTCTCCTCTCTTTCTCTCCCCTCCCTGCACACCCAGCTACAGGGTTGATCTTCGCACCCAACTAAAGATCTTACAATACCAGAAGGATCTCACTCTTAGCACTTCTCTCTCTCGTAACAACAGTCTCTCACAAAAACAACTAGATAGATCAATAGAAACAATGACAATATTGACACCAACCCAACCCAGGTCCTTTAGGCCTCTATTTATACATTACAATAGCTCACCGACATCCTTAGACCGAAACCTAGGTGTCCAAAACCCTAGGTATCTAAAACCCTAGGTCAAATTGACCTGTATTTTCTAGGCTTCACCAACCTATCTTTCCTTCCTTCTCACGCAATGCTCCAAAGCATCCAATGGTGGATTTTTATGATTGTTGAGTTGTCCACAATCCTTCTTTCTTTCTTATCTATCATTCCTGATCTCATCATCCAACGACTTACTTCGCTCCATCTTTTCTTCTCTTTTTCTCACTTCGACCCAATATCAATCATTGTGTCTTCCGCGAAGTTCACATTCTCCCTTTTCTTCCTTGATCTTCACTTTCTTCCATAACCAAGGGCCAACATGAAACTTGCTCGGTCATCATTTATGCCTGGACCTTGTAAGCATATGATGTTCTTTCCATCATCAGGTCCATGGCCCTGCAATCTTTGTCATCATGGACTACTGACTTTCAAAAGTTACAATATGAACTCTTAGGTAATGTCTGGTATTTCTGCATCATTGGACAGTGATATGGATCATGCCCCTGTTTCTTAAAAATCTCACACCATATTCCGCTTGTTGGAAAAGGGTTTGGCAGTCTTGTTTCCATGTACTATGAAAATGTTGGGAATTCATTCTTATGGTGTCCTTTTGTCCTACATGTGGTACACCAAACAAATTTTCTTTTGTCCTTACCCATACTCTAGTTTAGCAGAAATGTTAAGTTCTTCAAATCCTCCTTCAGCTCCTTTATGGATAGATCTGTCTTCTGATATTGGTTCTCTTCTAGTTGTAGGGATGTCTGTAGAGCCTCTTCCTGGGTCTGAAACTTCTGTTGTCGTAATGGATATTTCAAGTGTGGGAGCAATGAATTGACAAACAGATGACTATGTTGCATATCTGTCATGACATACTTTATCTTTCCCTTCAACCATTTGAACCTCTAGTCAATCTCCCACACAGATTATTCTAGTTTCTTTCTAATCTCTATCATCTCATTCATGTATTGATCCTCTAAGCTAAGATTCTAGAATTCATTTATCTATAGCTTTTTGATATCTCCAATCGTTCTGGTTGTCCTTGGTGGACTGTTTGCAACTAATCTCATCTACCAATCTAGTGCATGATCTCTCAGTGTGATGGATAAATGTGCAAGTTTAGTGTCCTCATATGTGATCTATTTTTCTTCCCAGATATCTTCACAAATGAACAAGTGCTTCTCAGGGTCCTCTCATGCCTCTCCTTTGAATTTTGGTAACCTGATGGTGGGATCATGTCCTGCCATCCTGAATGTTGAACTACTACCTCTGTGCAATGTAGATACTTGACTAATGATTCCTGAACTAGATCCCCCAGTTGGTGTTCCCTGTGTAGATGTACATCTTATTGTCTTCCTTCTCCCAAAATTTGGTTGTCTAAATGGTGGTGTTATTATTGGTATATTAGTCACACATGGGTTTATGGGTTCCACACTGACGATGATATGGATAGGAGTGTTGCCTTTTGTTCCTTCTCTTATACCTCTCATTTAAATTTCATATTTCATGCACAGGATTTCCTCAATATTCTCCATAGCCCAAAAATGCACTACCTCTTCTTCATCACTTTCCAAGCCCTCCCTCGCAACTATGGCTCTCTTGTTGGTGTTTATCTTATATTGGTAGGGTACTCCACTGCACATTCTTCCAATCATTTCCATGATCTACTTGATATGGTCTTCCTCTATCATGATTGGGTCCAAGGCCTCCTCCTTATTTCCTTTATCCATTTCTCCCTCCATTTCTCCTTCTCCTATTAGTGCTTCCCCCCTTCCCCCATGCACATAGAGAAGTTTTAGTTGTCTGAGGCCATTGTCATTACACCTTTGTTATATAGTAATATCTTAATGGAAGTATATAGCGATCTGATATACCTACCTCGAGGTCCCTTCAATAACTCTTTCTTTTCTTCGATGTAAGACTTCGTCATATCTACTACAAATTATGTGATAAATCCTGCAACAATGTTGTCTAACCAGAAATATACTGCATGTGTAAATTTATTGTCAACTTATTGTAACTGCATTATCTCTACAGGATTCCACTCTAGTTGTCTAATCTGATTTGTAGGATGGTTGTATTTCAACCTAAATATCCACTCCTACAACACATGTGAGAAATCATAGAAAAATACTTCATGCAAGTCATTGAATACATACTTGTCCAAATATTTATGCGGTGTTAACTTCGGGTTTCTGTTATCTTTCTGCACAAACTCCAACTCCTTTTTTTTCAACCATATATCTATCTCTTCCTTCATTGGGTTCCACAGTCTCAACATCCCCTTTTATATTCTCATTCCCTTAACGTATTGTCCTCAGATCTGGCATTGTTTTGACGCTTCTTCAACAGATCTCATTCACTTAGTCCCATCCTGTTCCAACTAGAAATGGAACCATTTGTTGGTTTCTATTCTACTTGATCAGTTATCTACTCCCATCTTACCTTACTATCATAGGTTTACCTAGGTTCATATTTAAAAATCTTCCAACAAAATCCCTCTAAAACTATTGCCCCCCTGGTAAACCAGAAGGCAATGCAGTACATAGGGTGTACTCCGTAGTCTATCCTGAGATAGCTCTATTGGTGGCTACAACAATCAGGTGCTTGCATCCTGGGAATGAGTGGATATCTATGGTTGTACCTTGTGATCTTTATTTATTTAGTCTAACCTCTTGATTAAAACATTCATTCATATTCATGCATGTGGATTATCATATCTAACTAGTTCCTTCATTCATTCATCTAGCACTCAATTCTTAACAACAATGGAGATGCATACATTCAATCACATAACACAAGCTTTAACATGTTTCACCCCCTCCTGGGCTACATCCACAAAGATTTGGCTCTCAAGATATTTCTTATGTCTCAATAATATGTCGCGTCGTGCGCATTTACAATCTTTGGTATTACAATATCAATCAGCCTCCCGATCCCTGTGAGGCTGACTAGATCACACCAAACTCCTCAACCTGTGATCTAACCCTCAAGATCAAGTTTCTTTATCCTTCTCTATCTCACCATCTTACGAAATGTTGCAGTTCTTACAAACCTGACAACTCCTAGAATCACTCTACCTCCTAGTTACTACTAATCTCTTTCAGTATCTATCCAACTAAGGTACCCCTTCAGTCCACCCCTTAGACCTCCTAAGTACTTATTATATATATTCTTGGCTCATCATCCATTACAATATATTTCAAAAACCCTAACCCTGACGTAGTTAGGTCTGTCTTGCATGCATGCCTCGCATGCTTCCCTTGCACATGTTTCTTTTCCTTCCAGTTGTCCTTTCTTCCCTTCGTACTTCTCTCCCCCAAAATAGCCTTTTCCCCAGAATGGGTCTGTGTCCAACAAGTCCCATGTGAAATTATGCATTCTACCTTGTGTTTTTTCAAGGTTTACCTCTGTTGTGTATTGATTAACAAATTTTTTTTTTAGTGAAACCTCAATGAAAAAATAAGTGGAGCATGCGTTTGTTTTTAGTGATCCTTTTCCCTTAACCTTATTTGGATACTTAATGGACCTAGATTTCCTTTACATGTTTAAACAAGTTGGCCCATCCCTCAACTTAAATGGGATATTATTTTAGTCTAGAATTTCTTTTATTTTTAAGAGAGTCGAGTCCTTCCTTTAAACCCGAGTTGGATTTTACATAGCCTAGAGTTCTTGCTATGGTTAGGTTGACTGTGGCCTTCTCTCCTCCCCCCTAACTAATAGGTATTTTATTATGAGGTCTCTTGATAATATTAATAGGGATAGTGTTAAGTTATTTAACATAAAAATATTTTTGGGTCTTTAATGGCTTGCATTGAGTCCTCATGGAACTTCCCTACCAGAACTGATAGTAGTGTTCATTCTTATGTTTCACTTAGAGAAGATTTTAGCTTTTATTATGGTCCCTAAATGGAAGTAAAAATCTGTATTCAAAACCTTATGGTTTCTTAAAGAAGAATGGACCTTGTCGTAGGACTCTTAAATAAATATGAAATTTTTAACTTAAATCTTGTGTTTTTATTATGTATTATTATAAGAGTCCATGGGAAAGGATGGTATAGATGAGATAGATATTTTTGGGGGCAAACAATTGACTGGAAAATTATTGTTGTCAAATTCACTTGCACAAGTAGTTATTAATACATGTATTTTATAAAATTATACATCTAAGGAATTGCGCTAATTCTCTTTGGGATTCTCATTACCTTATGTATAGTTGATATATCTAGTCTTAAAGTGTGTTTTAGGTTGGAATGCTCCATCAGAGGTGAATGCATACTTGAATTAATGTATGTAATATTTAGTTGTACTATTGTTGAATTGTATCATATGTGGTATTTTTGTCATTTACTTGATGTATGATGTAGTAAATTTTAGTCTTACGCCATTAAATGGGTTGATGTATGATCATTTAAGTGATGATATCTCCTTGTGCAATGAATTAAATTGATGATTACTCTTGTTCCTTGTAATTAATGTAAAGTATGATTGATTATGTGATATAGCTCCTTTGCGCCATGGAATAAAAATGAATGAGTACTCTTGCGCTATTTATTATGTGGATGCATGTTTGTTTTAGAATTTTTTCACTCTTGCTTGATTAAATAAAGTTGACATACAATTGTTCGAGTAATTGATCCTCTTGCGCCATCCAAATATTTTTGTTGTATGATTTACTTAAAAACCATTACAATTGTGCCATTAAATATTTGATGCATGATGGATTTGATAACTAGATCACTAATTCACCATTTAATATCATTGATGCATTGTTGATTTACAACTAGATTACTTTTGTGCTAAATTATTGTTGATATAATACTGATATCTAGACTAGAGTTATGATTTGTGAATGATTAAGGGATTTAGACACCTTCTTGTTCCTCATAACGGTCACTAGCCCTGAGACCTTAAGTGGTCAAAATCAATCGGATGAATCTTGGGCTTGAGCGTTGCTTATGTGTCGTGGAGGTCCTAACCTTGCAGGATAGGTTGGGCGGGTAGTTATTTGATGTACAGTGTTTGGTTGATCTTAATTATATTTTTCTTCGGATGATTGTTAAGTGTTGAACTATGTCTTTGTTATTTATGTTTATGCATTGATGTTGGCATAGGAACAGACCCAGGGTTCAATGCTCAAGAGAGCACCAACAAATCCCTAACTACCGGTCCTTTTGGCAACACCTCCGAAGCATATGAAGTCTCACCCGAGGTAGAGGCAGGGGTGGTTGCAGGACTCAAGTGTCTATAACCTTAGTTGGGACACAGATATGTGATTATATCACTTACAGAGTACTTAGCATAGATTATTCGTCAATATTCAACCCTTATTATACTTTGTAGATAGCACAGACCATCGCAACATTCACTTAGATCTAAGGTATTTCAGCACTTAACAATAGTAAAACATATTAGATCCAATAGATCATCACTAAGCATATTCATACATGTCAGGTCTAACATTCACACACCTCTATAAGAACAAAGCATAAGTATATCTATCTAAATATATCAAAGCACTTAGCAAAATAAAGGATAAACACATCAAGTCGAAACACAAAGAATAACACACAGATTTATGTTGTTCACCCCCACCCTGGGGCTACGTCCACCAACTCTTGTTGTTTATTATCGTCCTCAATCGGTTATAGCACAAAGCCACCAAAACCCTTCTTCACATAGGAAAAAATATTTGCGCATCTCACTAGATCCTTCTTCTTTGCGCTACCACACAAAGCCTTCCACAACTCCTTACAACATCTTGCACTTATCTCTACAAGCCTCTTGCATTCATGCACATAGCACTTACAAAATCTATTATCACTTAGCTTACATCACATATATGTCGATGATTTGACTACTACTTTCTTGCCTATACTTCTATTTATACATACAAAAGTGGCCTAAGCATGGGTAAACCCACAGGACAACATCCCTTTCCCATTACATATTCTCAAAACCAAAAAAGGGGCCCAAAAGTGGGTCGATATTCTGCAATCTTTGCTTCATCTGGCACTCCATATTCGACAGGTTGTCGAAGTCCCAAAATAGGTCAATATGACCAAGAAATTCCCAAAACTTGGTCAAGGGCCAACAGGCCCCCAACACTCACCTGTGACTCATCTCGAGTCACTCGTGTCTAAGAAATTCTACCTCGAACGCCTCAAGCTTGGCTCGAGTGGCTTCAACCTGCTGCAATGCTACGACCTCTTGCTCAGTGAACTTCTGGATCACTGCATCATTCATCGACCCTTCTAGGCGTTGTTCTATTGTGATGACAACCTATTCTAGCTTGGATCCTTGGCTTTCAACTTCGGTGAACAATTGGCATTCTTTCTCTTGCACTGGTTGAAGTCATTGAGAGACTTCCATCACTTTAATTTGAATCATGTGGATCTGTTGTTGGGTCATGCATTGTTCTTGAAACCTCTTCATTCTTTCAACTGGTGACAAGGCCTTCAATTGTGCCTATAACGTATCGATGTGCTGCTTTTCTTCTTGGAGATGTGACTCCAATTCCTGTAACTCTAGATTCTCTATGAGGTTCTCATAATTCTGGGTACTCCGGTTACTCAGTTTCTTGCATTCCAAGGCAAGAGATTTTAATATTCCAACTTTGTTGCGGGTAGTTGCTTCCCTTAGGTCTCTTACCTCTTGTGGATTTTTGGGTATAATGCAGAGCTCTATATCTGCAATGCGCTTCTGTAGCTTCTAAATCATGTCTTCAAGCTGTGCCACTTGTTGTGGGATTATTTCTTTGATCTGTACCTCAATGAATATCACAGAGAGAAGTTCTCTATTGACCACTTACTTTACCTCCATTTGCTTCACCAACAAATATTCCTTTCCTTGCTATAGTTGTGCTTTCTCATCATTCCATTTTTCTTGGAGGACACTCTTTTCTTGTTCTACAGCACTGCACTGCTACGCACTTCCCTGCTAGGTCAATGATGGATCTAGTCACTTGGGTGGGACGGTTCTTGCTAACTATCTTGCCTACGATCAATTGACATGCAAGGTGAACTGTGCCACTCTGGATAGAGGCTACCTTGTAGCCTCACTTGCCCTTCTCAACATCACCATAAGTCTCTCTGATCCTATACGCTAATGCTTGGTCTAAGTTCTTTCCAAGGTAAAAATATTGTGGGTCGGGGCCTTGCATGCTAAGCCCGGTGATCCTATTGATCAAGGTTAGATCCATAGTGATGCAATGGTTCAACCATAAGTATCCTCCGTGGTAACTTGACAGCAACAATTTGACATAGGCATTCACTTCCTGGTGCCTACTGAAGTGCGGGATCTTCATCACATTGAGCAGTGTGGATTGTGCGAGGTTTTGGGTCCATGACTACGGGGTAATATTTGAATTCTTTCCTTTGGTTATGGTCAAGTACTTATGCAGGGTGAGAATTCTATAATCCTTTCTGTCACCGAGGTTGAAGTCGCTAAACTTCAATGTTGTGAGCTTATCCTGGTCAGCACGAACTACGCACACCCCTTTCGGAAGGTACGCAGTGACCAAAGCATACTCAAAATCCCTGGGCACACTGTCTTTGTTCACTGCGCCTCTTAAAGGAGGTATATATGCAGGTAATATGCTCATAATCAACTTGGCATTCGCGAGATCGTCTTTATTCTTCATTCTCATCTCTGTCATGATTCTAGAAGTTCCTGCTCCACGAGAAGTCAATGGAGAAGCTTGGACTCCTCCTATCTATGATTCTTGCACACCTACAGACATCCTTCTTTCTGACGTGACTTTCTCGGTCCTGAGATCAATGAGTACTTCTTTCACAGATTATTCAAGTTCTCTAAGCTCCTCGGACATACACGCTAAGGTTTAATAATATCGAGTTCATGAAGTAATGTAGACATGGAAATAAGATGGAAAGAAAGAGCGTAATGATCACTGGACAATCTTAATCAAGGTTGTGAGCTCAAATTCTTGATTTGGAAAAAGTGATCTTCAGGCATGACACGAAGAGCTAAATAGGTGAGTCCATAACGGTTGGCTCAAAATGGTCATGACCCTCCATTAACTCATGTTCGATCCTTTATGGCACAACCCAATGGTATGATGATGCCTCTTTATTGTTTTTCTTCATGTTTGGAGTGGAATTCAAACAGATATATTGGTCCAACGACTATATTGCTTCATCATGGTGAAGTACTCTATGTCATTGTTCTGATATCTCAGCAAAGCTCCAATTCTGCAATTTCTCTTTCTGTGAGGTCTCTTCTAGAACCTCTTGTAACATTTCAGCATTAACCCTTTTCTTTTTAACTTTCTAGCCTTCTTTCCAATGAGCTTCGTCTCGGTAATGCTTTTATCATTCTGAGTCTTTTCTTCTTTGGTCTTAGTTACTTCGCATTGTTGAAATTTTTTCCTAGGGTTCCTATGTAATACTTATTCCTTATATGGGATACATAATTCAAACTTCTAGGGATCCTCTAGTGTTCTCTTATCCTCGACATCTGAGTTGCTAGTATTAACTATCTGCGATCTACTTTTCTATTCCTCAATCAAGTGTGTGATCCTTTTGGTCATAAAGTATTTTAACTCTTGCTTCTTCTGTTCCAAAACTTCTTCTTCCTCCTTTCATCTGGCTTGATCTCTATCAATCCAAGGTTTTCCTATTAGCATGGTAAATGGGCTTTGTCTTCAATAAATTTAATAATCTCAACGTCCTCTTTTGTCAAAGCTCCATTGACATTCATAGGTATTCGGACAAGCCTTCCACATAGGCTTACTATATTTCCTCTGAATAAACTTATTCCTCCTAGGGAAGGGATCATAGTAGGCCTTCCTATATATTCCCAGGTTCTTTCTAGCATAATATTAAGCTTTGTTTCTTCATCTAGGACACAGTCAATGTCGAAGTCCCCTATTCTTGCTTCGATGCATTCCTTCTCTTTGAATATCTTTAATAATCTGACATGTCGGTGGTCATTTAGGGTCTCTTTCACTTGTATCAATACCTTCTTTGATTCTTGCTGGGGTTCTACCTTTTCTGGATCTGCCTTAGGGTTTCCTCGATTCAGATTCATTCCTTCAAGCTTAGCGATCATTCTAGGGAAATCCAACACTTCATGGTCCATGGCTTTGTAACAGATACAAATAGGTCTTCTTCCAGGGCATTCCTTAGCAAGATGTTCTAGTTTTCTGCAACTGTAACATAGGGTTAATCCTCTCTTTCTTTGAAATGATCCCCAACCTTTTCTGTACTGCACACTAGGATCATAAGAGGTAACCTGCAACAAATTCTTTCTAGGATCCTACATCCATTTGTTAGTCCAAACATTATTTCTATGCATAGGTATAACATATCTTTCATTATTCTTATCACATCTATTCATATCACACTTCTTTCATCTATTAACACCCTAGCTTTCAAACTAGGACAAAACCTATCAGATATACCTAAATCCATACTCTAGAAACAAAAAAATCCACATTTCTTACTTTTACAGAGCACAAATCTTTTAGATCTAAGAAATTTTAACTATTCTTACCTTTAACAGAGTACAAAGCTTACATATCTTACCTCTTTCAATCAGAACTTGTTGGTTTTACCTTTCTTGGAGAACTAAGCTTTCAGATCCTACTTCTTTTCTACAGATCTGGCCTCCTTTCTTTCAGATCTAGCCTCTCTCTTCAGATCGGGCTTCTTTCTCTTAGATCTAACCTTCTTTCTTTAGTACAAATATTTATAGATCAAGTAGAATATTGCGCAATAGGGAACATATATATGCACAGATATTTCACAGTTTTAGGATGAATCTTTGCACATAGCTTCCTCTTTCTCAGTTCCCAACAATCACAGTTTTAGTCCCGACAATGGAACCATTTGTTGTCACATGGGCAGACCCAGGGTTCAATGCTCAAGAGCGCACCAACAAAGCCCTGACTACCAGCCCTTTCGACAACACCTATGAATTAGATGAAGTCTCACCCGAGGTAGAGGTAGGGGTGGTTGCAGGACTCAAGTGTTTGCAACCTTAGCTGGGACACAGATCTATGATTATATCTCTTACAGTGTACTTAGCATAGATTATTCGTCAATATTCAACCCTTATTATACTTCATAGATAGCATAGAGTATCGCAATATTCACTTAGATCTAAGGTATTTCAGTACTTAGCAACAGTAAAATAGATTAGATCTAGTAGATCAACACTAAGCATCTTCATACATGTCAGGTCCAACATTCACACACCTCTATAAGAACAAATCATAAGTAGATCTATCTAAATATACCAAAGCACTTAGTAAAAGAATGGATAAACACATCAAGTCGAAGCACAAAGAATAACAGACAGATTTACATGGTTCACCCCCACCCTGGGGCTACGTCCACCAACTCTTCTTGTTTATTATCATCCTCAATTAGTTACAACACAGAGCCACCAAAACCCTTCTTTGCATAGGACAGAAGATCTGCGCAACTCGCTAGATCCTTCTTCCATGCGCTACAACACAAGGCCTTCCACAACTCCTTCCAACATATTTCACTTAGCTCTGCAAACCTCTTATATTCATGCACAAAGCACTTACAAAATCTATTTGCACTTATCTTACATCACATAGATGTCAATGATTTGATTACTAATTTCTTTCCTACACTTCTATTTATACATACAAAAGTGGCCTAAGTATGGGTAAACCCATGGGCCAACATCCCTTTCCCATTACATATTCCCAAAACCCAAAAAGGGGCCCAAAAGTGGGCCGAGATTCCGCAATCTCTGCTTCGTCTGGCACTCCATCTTCAACAAGTTGTCGAAGTCCCAAAATAGGTCAATATGACCAAGAAACTCCCAAAACTTGGTCAAGGGCCAACAATTGAACATGTGTCCTTGTTATTTTTGTTAATATAATGCTTGTGACATTTCAGTTACAATGATATATGTTGTTATTATGGTGTAACAATTATGATTTTTTGTTGACACTATTTTCCTTATGCATTTAAAAAAAAATTACCTTTTTACCTCATTGTTTGTTGTCATAACAGAGGGGTTGTTACACTTTTACAGTGTTGAAATCCAACTTATTGATGTTCCACCTATAGTAAAAACATACCTTGTGGTGCTATTCCTATTATCTTTATCACCTTCCATATCTGAATCAACATATCCATGTAAAATAGTGTCTGAACCTCCAAAACATAATGCATGAGTACTAGTACCTCTCAAATACCTGAGAATCCACTTTACTTCCTTCCAATGTTCTTTACCTGGATTTTTCATATACCTTCTCAAAGGTCCCAATGCATGTGAAATATCTAGTTTTGTGCACACCATAGCATACATCAAGTTGCCAACTGTTGATGAATAAGGGACCCTGGACATGTATTTTATCTCCTCATGTATCTCGAGACACATTTCCTTGGTTAATTTGAAATGGTTGGCCAAAGGTGTACTAATTGCTTTTGCAATTTGCATTCTAAACCTTTCCAACACCTTCTTTATGTACTCACCGTGAGACAATGTCAATTTGTGATTTATTATCTCTTATTATTCTCATACCAAGGTGATCCGGATTCTTTTCGGCACGAAATGAGAGCGGAGATATAATAAAGAAATGCACAGAGATATCGCGTATATCCAGTAATATAACAAAAATATATCAAAGATGCAACCATAAACACAGATATACAGTAATACACGATTTATATTAATGAAAGAAATGTACAGAGACTGTAAAAATACAGAGTGAAAGACTCGCTAGAATGGTGGCAACTTATCTCTGAGAAGAGATGTGACGGCTACTCGCATTCGCAAGAAGATGGTTACAATGAGGCTCTAGAGGCATTTTTACAATAATCGGGAGTGCCAAAAGTCCTAGACATCCAAAAACCTAACCCTAGGAGATGAAGCGCTAAAAGTCATGTGGGCCCCATTTGGGTAAGTTGGTGCATCAACTTCCCGGGGCCGTAACTTTTGCATACGATCTCCGTTTTAGGCGTGTGATAGCTCGTTGGAAAGGTATCATCGAGGAGATTCATTTTGGGGGATCAATCATGCCTTAGGATATTATTGAGAACCTAGATCTTGAAAAAACTTCATTTAGGTCCTCAAAATGGCCCCGAAAGTGAAAACCTGCTAAAAATAGTAAATTGCCAAAATGGCCAGAAAACTGTTTTGAGACATTTGGAAAAGGTGGGTGGCCCCCGA
>ML777278.1:1199742-1211051 GCA_009831015.1 Picea engelmannii | reverse complement strand
CCGACTTCTTTGCTACTCCACTCAATGGTAGGAATAGATCCTTCTGATATAAATAGTCTTCCATCTGCATCTTCCATAACTGGTAGTTTTGGCCGTTAAATTTCTCGACCCTAAAATTTCCATCTTCTGACATTGCTCCCACTTGAACCAGGAACCCTCTTTTCCTGGGAGTTACCTTACGCTCTGATACCAGTTGTTAGAAAAACAGGACCACAAAGCAATAAAATAAAACAAATGTAGAAACAAAACACAGAAGACACACAATACAAGAGAGACACAGATTTACGTGGTTCACCTAGTGTGGGATACGTCCACCAGAGAAATTTCCAGGTCCTTCCTTTATTATTATCCAGCAAATGAAGGGATACAACCTACAACAAAACTCGTTGTAACTTCCTCTTCTTTCTTTCACAGTCTCCTCTCTCAGAATACAATATTCACCATCAATCATAGCCGCGATACATTTCCCTCATAAAATAGGGTTGCCTTCTAGGGAAAAAAAACCCTAACATAATCTCTACTGTTAGATCTGCGACCTTATAATGAACGGTCTAGATTTACAATGAAATTATAATATACTTTTACAAGGCAATTTTTGCTTCAGGGGATTCGTCCCCGAACCCCCACTGGGGGCCCGCTTGCCCCTAGACCCCCTGGACCCCGCAGAGGGGGTACCCCCCCTCTGCACTCCCCCACGTGGAAGAGTGTACATACTTCTAGGGTGTAAATACTTCATGGGGTATAAACACGGCTGAAAGCAAGGACCTCTGAATCAGGAAGATAATCAGGCTCCACAACCAACATGTTGTATATAAATCTCTTCATCCAAATCCCCATGGAGAAAAGTTATTTTTACATATAACTATTCACGATGAAAATATTCTACTTCCACAAGACTTAAAATAGTCCCAATTGAAATCATTTTAACAACAGGAGAAAATAATTCATCAAAATATATACCTTTCTTTTGTACAAACCCCTTTACAACAAGTTTATAATTGTACCAATTTTTTCCTCCATCTTCTTCCTTCAACCTATAAACCCATTTATTATGAAATGATATTTTTTCTATAGGCAACTGAACCAAGTCCCAAGTATGGTTATTTACTAAGGAATCCATTTCCTCTTTCATTCCTTTCTCCCACTTCCTTTTAGTGTCTAGCTGCATTTCCTCTTCATAATTTTTTGGTTCACCAGAATCAATCAAGAATAAATAATACAATGAAGGAGAGTATCATACAGGGGCTATAATTAACTCGGTATATATTCTAACAACACTTGTAGGATTTTGAGGTACTTGTTTCTCTTGTTGTTGTACATTTTGATTTTCTGGTACCTTTAGAATTTATTTTTCAGTGATCTCATCAAGCACTCTGTATTTTGGATTTTCTTCTTCCTATTTCCTTCCCTGCAAATGATCTTTATACATGATCTTCTCATTGAATATGAAATCTCTACTTTTAACGATTTTTTGATTTTCATAATCCCATAAGAGATAACCAAAATCATTAATACCATATCTAATAAAGGTACACTTCTTGGATTTTGCTTCAAGCTTTGTTCTATTTTCTTTATCAATATGGAAAAATGCTTCACAATAGAAAGTCTTCATAAATGAATAGTTTGCCTTTTTACCTATCCATGCCTCCTCTGGAATGCCACCATCCAAAGAACTTGAAGGTCCTATTTTTATCAAGTAAACAACATTATCTACAACATCTTCCCAAAACTGTAAGGGAAACCCTGCATTCAATATCATTATCCTTGCATGCTCCATGATTGTTCTATTCATCCTTTATGACACACCATTTTCTTGTGGTGTTCCTGGAAATGTATTCTCTCTACAAATCCCATAGTATGAAAAATAATCATCAAACTCCTTGTTGCAGTATTCACCTCCATTATATGATCTGAGACACTTCAACATTTTTCTTGTCTCATTCCCAACCAAAGATTTTCATTTCTTAAAATTGTCAAAAACATCAGATTTTTGTTGAATTCAGTAAACCCAAGTTTTTCTAGTTGTGTCATCAATAAAAGTAACATAATAATGAGAGATGCCAAGAGATGATACTTGATTTGATCCCCATACATATGTATCCAAAAGACTTAACTTTTCACTCTTCTTTTCCTTTCTAACTCTAGGAAATCTGACTCTCTTTTGTTTTCCATAAACACAGTGCTCACAGAAATCCAAATAAATTTATTTAAGATCTGAAAACAAATTCCTTTTGTGAAGTATATGAATCCCCTTCTCACTCATGTGTCCAATCCTATGATGCCACAGTGTTGTACCCACTCTTGTAGAAGCTAAAGAGATAGAAGAGTCATCATTACCAATACATAAATACAATGTACCTACCTTCTCTCATTTTTCTATCACCAATGATCCTTTAGTGACATTCCATGCCTTATATGTAAATGTAGATGTACAAACTTCAATTTCCAACTGCCCTGTTGAAATTGGATTTTTTATCCGATCTGGAACATGTCTTAACTCTTTTAGTAGCCATTGATTTCCATTCTTTTTCTTTATTTGTACCTTACACATTCCAACAATTTTACATGGTGCATCATCACCCAAATGAACCTATCCAAAATCACCTTGAACATAATCTTGAATTTTTTTCCTATGGGGTGTGGCATGAAATGAATCCCCTGAGTCTACTACCTAAGAATCAGTAATATTTTCTAAAGAAAGAATCAAAGCATCTTGTAACACATCACCTGCTACATTTTCTTCTCTATTTTTCTCTTGTTGTCCATCACTTTGTTTCTTTGGAGCTCTACAATCTTTCTTCATATGTCTTTTCTTCCTGCAATTCCAGCACTCTATCTTTCCTAATATGGATTTGGATCTTCCCTTCCTAGAATTCCCATGGTTCCCTGGACTCTTTCCTCTTTCCTTTTTTCTTCATCTAGTTTCTATGGTCAACACATTACCTGATGTCTCACATGTTCTTTTCCATCGCATTTCCTCGCTAAGGATAACACCAATAACAACATCAAATTTCAGAGTGTTTGAACCAGAGACAGAGTTACTTACAACCATGACCAAGCCATTCCAACTTTTTGGAAATGAACACAAGATTAGAAGAGCCCTAACCTCATCATCAAAGTTCACTTTTACAAAACTTAGTTGATTGGTAACCTTATTAAATTAATTTAAATGGTCTGCAATAGACCCACCTTCTCACATCTTCATATTAAATAAATGCTTCATTAGAAATACCTTATTGGAGGCCGAGGGTTTTTCATATAGTCTAGCTAGTGCCTTCGTCAGATCCTCTGTTGTATTTTCTTTCGAAATATTGAAATCCATCGATGTTGCCAGGCACAACCATATTGTTCCTAGTTTCTTTCTGTCAAGAACCTCTCATTCTTCATCCTTCACGGTTGTCGGATTCTTTGTTATTCCACCCAATGGTAGGTAAATATCCTTCTAATATAAATAATCTTACATTTGCATCTTACATAGCTGGTAGTTTTGGCCATTAAATTGCTCGACCTTAAACTTTTCATCTTCTGCCATTGCTCCCACTCGAACTAGGAACCCTTCTTTCCTACAAGTTACCTTTGGCTCTGATACCAGTTGTTAGAAAAATAGGATCGCATAGCAATAAAATAAAACAAATGTGGAAATAAAACACAATAAAATAGAGACAGAAATATACATGGTTCACCCAGTGTGGGCTATGTCCACTAGAGAAATTGTCAGGTCCTTCCCTTTTTTTCTCCAACAAAATGAAGGGATACAATCTTTCTCTCAGTAACTTCCTCTTCTTTCTCTCACAATCTCCTCTCTCAGAATACAATATTCACTATCACACACAGACGCAATACAATTCCCTCATAAAATATGGTTTCCTTCTAGGGAAAAAATCCCTAACATAACTTCTACCGTCTGATCTGCGACTTTATAATGAACGATCTAGATTGACTATGAAATTACAATATTTTACAAGGAAAATTTCCCCAAATTTTTTTTTCGAGGGCACTACCCCCAAATCCCTCGCCAAGGGGGGGATCCATTAATTGTCATCTCCCCCCTGGACGAAAGTAGTGGGGGGACAATCCTCCGCACACCCCCCCCNAACCCCCCCCCCCCCCCCCCCCCCCCCCCTTCAATAAATGAGATCCAAGCACGGCTAAAACAAACCTTTGAATCGGGAAGATAATCAATCTCCACAACCAACACTCAAGAGGGTTAAGGAAAAGAAAAATTGTAATACCCCATCCCTTAAAAAGTACTTAGGGGTTTGGATATCTTACATCTCATTTTGGGAATGATTCCAGTCTTCTTCATAGTTTCACCAATCATCTAGACTCTATTGACACATAATGCATTTGAATGAGGGATTTGTTCATAGCTTAGCATGTGTAAAATATCTCCAAAACTTTGAACAATACAATACCTAGATCTCAGTGTAAGGAGGGGAGGCAGAGGTAGAAATTGGCCAACAAGTCCTCATGGAAATTGAAGATCTAATCAATCAGCAAGCCACAGAGGATCGAGAATACCATTGCAGTGCCAAAGGTTAATATTTATGGGTATATTTTCATAGTATATGTTTATTAGGACAGTTTATCTGACAATATAGTAGTAGAAATATCTGGAATGAAAGGCCTGTAGGCCCATTTTTGTATGTAGTCAACTAAATAGAACTAAGTAGTGTTGAAAACCTCCTGGAGAAATTTTGTAATTGTTGACGCATCAACACAACCTATTTTCTTTATATATAATGAAAAAATTCTTCAATTTCACTTTCTAATAAAATTATTTCAATCAAAAATCTTATTTATAATTTTTTACTATATATCCTTAAAACAATTATAATTGTTATTTTTACTAATTAACATATAATACATTATTAGTATTATTAAAAAAAAAATTATATAACATTTGAATGTATAAGTTTTCACAATGATTCATAATGTTTATTAAACTTTATAAACATTTCATAAACTCACACACAATTTATTTCCAAAAACAATCACACACATTATATAATATTATTACATATAATTATTATTTTTACTAATTAACATTTAATACATTATTAACATTATTAAAAGAAAACAAAAATAAAATTATATTATATGATATTGTTTAAATTATGAAATTAAATTTATTACCTTATCAAAAGTGATATTCATTTATTATGTATTATTGTTTCATATCATTATCTTAATATTATATAAAATTATTAGTGTTAAGTTTATTGCCTTATCAAAAGTGATCTTCATTGATTAGATGGTGAGCCAAAATATTCAACTGTTAAGGTTTTTAAATATGAATAAAGTGGTTTACTTAAACCATACTAATTAAGTTTTCCACCTCATCAAAAGTTGATGAGATGGTGAAATAAATAAATTAAATCCACTTAAATTTATAAATATATATAAACCACTTTTTTCATGACAATACATATTATTATTTATTTGTGAACAAGAAAATCTTTGTGATAGTACTTGAATAGTCATCCCAGGATCAAATGCTATATGTAATTCCCCAAAGTGTATAGGGGAATTGGTTTACAATTACAAATAGTGATAGATTTGATGATTTTTCTTCACATGTAGAGTAGTTTTTTTTATTAATTGTACATCATCTTTATATACTTCATTAAGGTATGTGAATATATAGAATTTGAAGTTTACATACATTGAGATATTCGTTGATAACATATACATTTTAATATAATATAAATTCAATACATTATTGATTAATTAAGTATAGTTCGAGATATTCGTTGATAACATATACATTTTAATATAATATAAATTCAATACATTATTGATTAATTAAGTATAGTTCGAATAGTTTATTAGATAATTATTTTTATAGTTAAATATAATGTTAAAAATATTTTTCAATAAACATTGTGTATTTGGTTTTGAAACGTTCATTTTATATGAACACTTCACTCATCTTAAAAAATAACAAGAAGCTCATATGTATGAAAAGAGTGATAAGATATGTATTTAAGGTAGTGGAAAGGTAATTTGTTGTTGAATAAAAAATAGGTAAAAAATTAATTAATAAAATCAACAAAGTCATTGAAATTAAATAAGGGTAAAAAATTATTTTATTGAGAAAATAAATATTAAAAAGGTCAGATTAACGGTTAAGGAAATGTATTAAGATGGGAAGAGTGAAAATAATGTGAAGAAGTGGAGATGGATCAAAAATGATATTAGAGAGAATTTAATATATTATTTGAAGATTTTATGAGAATGGATTAGTAGCAAAGCAAAATGAATAATGGTGTATATTGTTAAAAATGGAAATATTGATATGATAATAATACATTGTAATAATATAATATAATAATGAAATTAATGAAAAATATATAATGATATGATATGATATAATATAATATAATATAATGTTGAAAAAATAAAGATATAATGAAGAGTATAAAGAAGGTGGTGTAGGTTACTAATTAATGATGGAGGATGATATTGTTAATCATATCATAATTATTATCTCATATATCAATTTGGTGTTTAGCTTGGCTATGATCTTAAAAATATGTTGTTATTGTTGTTGTTATTATTCAATGATACATTATCACCATCATTGTAGAAAAAATTATGATAAATAAAAAAAGACAATAAAAAAAAAGCTCTCATGATTATTAAAAATATATATGTTGAAAAAAATAATATACAAAATATATATAAAAAAAAAAGGTATAACTCCAAATCTTCCTTTTATATATATAATGAAACAACATTGATCCAATATCGATACATGAGAGTGTTAGAGCTTCTTGAACATGGAGAACACCATATTTTAAGGAGACTCATTGAAACTGGGAACACCATATTTTAAGGAGACTCATTGAACCTGGGGAACACCATATTTTAAGGAGATTCCATAGTAGTGATAGACCTTCTCAATGGTATGCTCAATAAATTTCACGTGAGATGGAAAATGCCAATTCTACTGAATAATTCATAAGTAAGACATCTAAATGAACATGTTCAAAGAAAAATCATGTGGAAAATTAGCTAGCCAAGCAAGCAATAAATTCATGGAAAGATAAGTCATATTATGAGGAGATATCTCTGGAGGAAAAGGGGATTTGAAAGTTCCCTTAGCTTAGCATAGTTTTTTTTTTAGCCAAAGTCCCCCTACTCCCTTCTTATTATCTTATCACTATCACTATTTATGGAATTAAGTGTTGTGGTTTTTTATCATAATTGCATTCTTTTAAAACATTATCCTCTCAAGTTGAGAATATGCAATCACATTCTAATTTTATTGAGATGGCTCAATGGGGGTTTTCACCTTGACATCTTATATATTAAATTATATCATTTAGGAGTTTTGATTTGAATGCAAAACGTTATCTCTAATTCCATTTTTTTATTTTTTTTAGACTAAAGAAGGAAAAAGGAGGAGGAGATATTTAAGACGAAAATCTAGAATTGCTTGTGGTATGTTTATTGTAAGTGGCCATTCTCTTGTTATCAAGATAATTATTTGAAAAATGATACATTGCAAACTTATTTGTTGTATTGATTTTAATAATGGTGCAATGCAAAATGATTTAGGGTACTGATTTTTTAATAATAGCATTGTGTAAAATGATCTAGTGTATTGATTTTAGCAATAATATAATCTAAAATGATCCAGTGCATTAGTGTTAGTAACAATGTATTGAAAAAAACTTTGATGGATTGATTTCAACGATGTTATCATGTAAAACTTATGTAGTGCATATTTTAGCAATCATATAGTGCAAAACAATTTGATTAATCAATGATTTTATAATGAAAAACAATCTAATGCAATGATTTTAGTAACGATACATTCCAGACGGACTAGTTCCAGTGATTTAAGAAAAGATACACTTTAAAACTAACATGTTGCATTGATTTAAGAAACAATGGGGTGAAGTTATCACTGTTATTTTGCTAAATATGAGGGTGAATTAAATTACATATAAGAATAGAATGAGAACAAAAAACATACACTAAAATGTAAATACAAATACGAGAAATAGAATGTTCATAAAGTGAAAAAATGGAGTGCAAATAGAATGAATGTGATTAGAAATCAAATAAAAATACAAAAATAAAATGACAACAAATATTGAAACAAAAATGTGAATAAATTGAATGTTAATCTAATTAACATATATTGTAACAAAAAGTTATATAATGAACATATATTGTCAAAGAAAATTGTATAATGAACATATATTATTAAACCAATTTTAACTTTGTATAGAGGGGAACTCAATGTGAAAATAGGCCTCAGCCATGCCCATTTAATATTTCTAATCATAGATTTTAAGTTTTGGGAACTCAAGAGGAAGAGGAATAGGGACCAGTCGAGAAAGATTTCTAGAAGAATAGCTCAAACCGCAAATATGGGCCATCAACAAAGGAACAAAATAAAACAAATAATTCATCTCCAAATAATAGGGATGATACCTCAATCGAGCTATGTACAACTTCACAAGTGAATAAATTGTTGATATTATGGTAGTTGCGGGAGGTATTAACCTCCATGTGTGACCTTTGACTAGAATAGAATATTTCGGAAGCAAGAGAAACCCTAAATAGATGTGTAAAAACCTTAGAAGACAAGTCGACTCAGTATAATAAATAATATCAATGTATTATCTTCCAGAAAGACAAGTCGGCCCAGACAGGTGACAAGAACCACTATAAATAGGAGGTTCTTTAGCTCATTTGTACACACTCACTTCACTCACTCTCTCAGTAAAGTATAGCACAAGTTTAGAGATGCAGTTGCAAGAAAGGAAGGTGCATATTCTGGAGTGATTCTTGGTCTCTCTCTCTAGCGTTAGCTAGCCTAAGATATGCACCCTACCTTATAGTATCTCTTGGTGGTATTCTTGGTGACAACTTGGAGTATATTGGTGGATTTATTGAAGGTGAAAATTTGGGGAAGAAGTGCAACTGTAACTGCTGTAGTTGAGTATTGTTCTTGTTCTATGGTTCTGGAGACTGTCTCTCTTGTGCGCTACCCTTGGAGAAGTTGTGCTCTCCTTGTATTTTGTTGTTGTTGTAGTTGGATGGTGTTTTATGGTTCCATATCATGCTACTACTACATCTAAGGTTTATTTTTTGGTTCTAGTGTGGCTTTTAGAAATCATTATATCTAGCAAAGGTTAAGGTGCTCAGGGGTGGTTGTATGCCTATGGTTGGGTGACAATAGTGATATTGTCTATGGTTAAAATGAACACATAGAATATTTTAATAGTTTATGGGCCCATAATACCTTCATAACAATATAACCACTGGAATCAATACTGGCAGTTCTTTGTCAAGCTCGTTATAGCACCAGTTAGAGTTGCAACTAGGGTTTTTGAGCTTGCAGCAGCAACAAACCCTAGCCTAAATTCTTGGGAACTTTTATTGAAGCGTTGGACCTAAATTTTGGGTATTCTAGTGCACCCTAGCCTAGAAAAGCCTCTGGTACCATCATCCAGCAAAAATGTCAAGTTTGATTTCTTGGTCAAAGTCAAATTCAAAGGTTGACTTTTGGTCAAAATTGATTTTGTGGTCAAAGCTGAAATTTCAGGGTTTCTAGCTTGTTCTAATCATTGAACCTTTTTTATTCAGTTTCTAACCTCTTCTTGTCAAGATGGTTTCTCATTTTATATTAGAAGACAAGTTGAATGATGCTACAAATTTCAAAGGTATGCACTTGTATATGCTTTTCAAGTTATATCATCTAGCAAAGCATGAGTGTGTTTGCAGGGAATGCACAAGAGACCTTTTCCAAGCAGTGATCTTGGATTCCGTACATTCATAGGAATAAGCACACCCTCCCTAGCAGTTGAGGCTCCAGGTTCCAGGTTTGATTGATCAATTTTTTAAGTTTCAATTTGCACATATCAAGTTTGATAGTTGCTACAGTACAAGTAAACACTATAGTGTGACAACAATATTTGAAAGGTTCTATTACTGCTAGGTATACTTGGTTGCATTTAAGTACAATTGATATATATTCTTATTGCACTTATTTGCAAAATGAACTAACATCTCCTCTAGGAGATATTTCTTATTTTTCTCCCGGGTAGGTCACCTTCGTAATTCTATGATGACTACCATCCTTGTTACCATAGATATGTTCTTATGAAAATGCTATTGGAAATACTTTTTCTCTTGTTGTTCTTGTTCTGGGCAGGTCACAAGCGATACTTATGAGAAGGAGATACAGTGATAGTTGAAAACATGGAGCAAATGACTCCATCAAGTGGTGAGACAGGTGATCTCACCGAGTACCAATTCTAAAGGAATCATGTAAAGAAAAATGATTTTTGGACATCATTCACTTAGATAAAAAAGTGAATTATTTAGTAAGTTCAATAAATTCAAGCACTTATGGAAATATTATCCGAAAAGAAGATAAAGATATTGAGGTTCAATAATGAAGGAGAGTACACCTCAGATGACTTCAAGACATTCTACAGAGAGGTCAGGATTAAGAGGGAGATCACTACTCCCTACAATCCTCAGCAAAATGGTGTGGAAAAAAGAAAGAATTGATCCATTGAATAATTTGTTAAGTCAATGATGAATGACCGGAATCTATCCATGTTTCTATGAAAAGAAACAGTTATGACAATGCTATATGCTCATAGTAGAACTTCTCATCGTATATTGAATAACATGATTCCAGAAGAATCTTTCTTTGGAAAGAATCCAAGTGTTGAACACTTGAGGATCTTTGGTTGTCCTATATATATGTTGATTAAGGTTGGTTGTCATTGATGTCAACCCTTGAAGAAAGACCCGTAGCACAAAGTTTTGGGTAATGGAACCAATAGTGTTTGATGTAAATATGACTCATTCTTCTTTTTTCATGTTTGATAAGAAGTAAATATGGATGAACTCCAAAGTGGTCCCCTTATGGTGAAATCCCTCACGGGAAGATGCTTTGTGGAGTAAGAGAATCCATGATTAATTATGGAATAATGAGATGAAGGAAAGTGAATTTGTTAGGGAAAATATCCAAGATGGATAGTTCTTTTCATGTCATTTCTGGTGGTATGTGGAACGTCACATAATTCCTCACGATTAGAGAGTTATGGCCATGAGAAGTTGGATACCCCAGGTTTGGGTAATGGACCCAAGTTTGTTTGATGGGTAATGGTATGAGTTATGATATATTTTCAAATAATACTATTCTATATGGATATTACATGTCATGTCATTTCTGGTGGTATGTATAACGTCACATAACTCCTCACGGTTTGAGAGTTATGGCCTTACGAAGTTGGAGGACCCTCATATGTCATCTAGAAGCCCCAAAAGGTCAA
>ML777278.1:1169034-1187440 GCA_009831015.1 Picea engelmannii | reverse complement strand
AAGCTCAATCACTCTATTCTTCTATTCTCTATTCTAGAGAGAGGCCTCCTTCTCAAATGAGGAGAGAACCCGCTTATTTATACATGAATAAAGATAACAAACTCATAATTACAGATCCACTTTTCTCTCAACCTATCCCTTCACATCCTCCACAAATATCTTAGATAAGATATTCTATCCATGATCTTCTCCTTGAAGTTAGCTTGAATGATTATCTCCAAATCAAAGCTTAAGATGAAATTCGAATTTGAAGCTAAATGGTGATTTTTGACCTTGTGATAATTTTCAAATATGCCTATATCATCATAAAACTCATCCAACTTTGAGATATAATGAAAATATGTTAATTTTCTAGTATTTAATCACAAATTCTCTTAAAAATACTTGAAAAATAAATAATTTGGAAAATGGAGATATAAACCCATATGTATTATGAAAGAGGTGGAGATTAATGGTTTTATGGAAGGATAAGATAAGAATGAGGTGATAAATGGTGTATGATCAAGGAATAAAAGGTGTATTTATGCGGTCCAACATTCCCCCCAACTGAACTTGTTTCATGTCCCTATGCAACTGTGCACGGATTTTTCTTTAAAACTTGTGGCATCTTAGCTGTAGCTTACATGATGATGATGATGTATAACAATAAATCATTTCATGTTGAATGATACATGAGTGGTAGCTAATTTTCTTATGGTTGGTTCTTGTGTGACAACCATCAATATGAAAAATGTTGGTTCTTGTGTTAACAACATTTATTCATTTTTACTTATTTTCTTGTTGTAATTCATAATATTTGAAAACATGCATGTGCTGGAAATGATAAGTCATCAATGTATTTAGAAAGCCTTCTTTTTCTTCATATTTTAATCATGTCAATATATATCAATGTTTTTAGAATCAAATGCAACATAGTTTAGTTTGGGAAAGACACGTTGGTTGATGGTAAAATGAGAAGATGAATATGTAAATGGAATTATGACATGAATATCCNNNCCCCCCCCCCCCCCCCCCCCAACTGAATATGTGTTACATTTTAGGAAAAGGAGAAGACTAAGGTAAGGAAATTTTCCAAATTTATCTATTTTTAGCACTTAAGGAATTGCATGATTAAATATTAGAAAAGAACATACCTCCACTTACCCAAAAAATTGATGAACTATGCAATAGGAATGTGGCTGATGTTGTTGTTGATCATAGAATTAAGAACTGGAATCTAAAAGTGGAACTGTGGTACAGCTGAAAAGAATTATGGATTCTCTAGTACTGTTTGGTAATAAACATGTGCTGAAAGAGTGTTGAAACGAACCAGTGCAAAACTAGTACGGAACGAGTACAAAACTGGTACCAAATTGGTGCGGAACAGAATCTGAAAATACTGAAAATGGAAAGAGACAATAACTGCAGCGAGAACAACCAGATCAAAGTTATATCTAGTCAGATATCGAGCTCCAAGCTCTGTAATTGAAAAGCCCACTGCAATTGGGCAAGTACCGAACCTGTTGAGATACAGATAAATTCTCATTTTGGAGGAAACAAATCTCTAACTAACTCTGAACCTGTCCTCCTTTTATTTCTAAGAAGAATCAACCAAATTCATAAAATCTGCAATAGCTTCAAAGATTTTACCCATGGTACAAATCTTTTTTGTGTGAATAAATGTTTTTTAGTCGAATATAAAAAGAAATCATTGGATTATCGACCATTAATATATGTTGTTAACCAATGCAAGAGGACCCACCATTGATGTCAATGGGCCTCAATGTACCAATAGTACATCTTAACAGGTACGAATAAAGGTTTTGGTGTCGAGTCACATGCAGGATCTATCAATCAAGGGACATTGATGTATTCCCATGGTTGTTAGCAAGGAAATCTGCCATTAAGGCATGCAGACTCCAGGGCACTAAATAGTCTCTAGTCCTTGTTCCAGATAATGTGTTGAAGTTGATGGAAAGAGACTTGTTGAAAGGTGGGCCTCAATGTATCCCACATCATCCAACACGAGTGCAAATATAAAAATTTGCAGAAAATGATTTGGTGGAATAGTGAACACTTACTAGTGGATTTTTTGAGCCCTAGTTAGTTTATGCTCATAGATTTTTCATATTTCAAGAGTCTAAAAAATGGAAAAAAGAAGACTCAAGAATGAGGGAAAAGATAGGTGCAATCAGGCAAAATATAGGCAACTCAGAAAAGTAATCATGTGGGAAGTCATAAGGTAGTAGCGATGGATGGAAAAGTTTTAGTCTCACAACATATCAAATGATGAAATAGGATTTATCATGAATGGCTGATGAAGTTTGAAAGAGGAAAGAGAAGGGCTCATGTCATGACACAAATGGTTTTTGAGAAAAGTTATTTTTAATGGTAGCAAATGTTATGACAAGCACAACAAAAAACTCAACTCTTTCAAGTATTCATGAAGCATGTTTTTCTGGAAATGTTATGTGATTTCTGAAATCACTTTTGCATGCAATTTGATTGCCTTGAACCTGTAAAAGGTTAGTATTTCCCTGCAACAAAATTGTGAGAGCAGCACAAAAGATAAATGCCAAAAAAACACATTTAAATCAAATGTAAATAAAGTGAAATGCATTTTTATACCTGAAAAGCATCTTAAGCACTCCTCTTCGTCAAAACCTGTTTTTAAGTGACTTGCGCAAACAAGTTAGCACAAAACATATTTTTTAATAGCATGAAATTTTGGTTTTGAAAAGTTTCCAAGTTCATTTGCAAAATTTAAAAAAAAAATTGTTTTAATTGTTTTTGAATTTTTTATTATATTTTTTAAGTTTTTTTTCTTTATTTACAAAACCCTATTTACACTAACCCTACAATGAAAAATATTTACAAAACAATTGAACTCACAAAACAAAATAACCATCCCTTCCTTTGTATAATAACAAGCATTTATATCATTCAATAGTCTTCCAAAAAATGTTTTTGATTTTCATTATTAAGACCATGTTCTTATAATTTCAACCAGAGAACTTAAATTTTTTACTAAAAGATGCTTCTCTTGATCTTCCAGTGTGGGGGTCATGAGCAAAGGAAAAATCTAATTGAATAGAGGCTTGGCACCAAAAATTATAAAACAAATAAGAACGTGTTGGAAATAAAAACTAGGCAAAGGTTGGTATGTTACAGCCCATCATTCTTTAGTTGTACTTGTAGCACTTAGGTTGATGATTCCAGGTATGCGGGTGTACATAGTAATAACATCCTGCATTGTTGACTCAAAATGTGTTGTTGCATCATAGCTAGTTTATATGAAACAATTGTCCACAGAAGACTCATTAACAGGTCCAAGAAAAATGTGTCCTCCTTTAGGTTGATCAGTGTCTGTCTCAGCCAAAACAAAAGTAATGTACTTCCCTTTGGGAACAACATTATGTGAAAAAAATTCATATATGTCAAACTTGCACCCAAATTTCTTCTAAGGAAAAATTATCTATATTGATTGGAAATCATTTATGTTTCAACATATGACAGAAGGTTGCCTGTTTACAACCAATTGAAGGTAAACAATAAAAAATAGTATAGTATGAGCTTGATTTCCCCAATGATCATGATACCTGTAGTATTACCCTGAGGTTCCTTCAATGACCATGGCAAGCCATAGAGCTTCTTCAAAAATGGAATTCTGGATCTCTTCAGTAAGCCCAACATTATCAGGGAATTCACCATACGCCTTGTCAAGAGAGTAATCTTGGCTGCTACATGGGAAAGGGAGAAGTAATCTGGGTTCACATTTTGTTTATAAAAACATGAACTGCTCTCAAACCACTTTGAATGTTCAAAAAATGCTCGCGTGTCAGCTAAATGAGACCCTTATGCACAAAACCCATGTGCCATATTTTCCAAATTCTACTTCATTTGCTCAGAAATTGAACCCGAAGTTGATTGTCTTCATATGGACGTTAAATGGCGGAAATTTTTAATTTGAGATTCATCGGCCGTGGAAGTGTGAGATCCTGACCTCCGATGTCAATGTGAGTAGGTATCCCTAGAGATCAGATCTGGTAGAGGAAGTGTGGGATTAGAATTATAATTTCGTATGCATTGGAATCCCAAAATTTTTGAGCGATTGACTGCAATAATCAAAACTGCCACAAAATGTGTTCTACGTGCATTAATAATGGAATGTAATCACAGAGAGAAAACATGAGAAGATAATCCATGAGATCATTTTTATTTTCCTCCAGAAGAGATATGCTGGCTCGAAATAAAACTTGCACCAAATCCGTGCTTCAGATATGCAGAAGATTTTTTAATTTTAATCACTGAGATTTGTTTTGGATCGAATCAAACACTCTTCCCACGTTTTTCCCTTGAAGATAGACTCATTGACAGCTTCTACTTGCCACCCAATCAATATTTTGATCTCATACAACAATATTTAGGTAAAGACAACAAAGAATCGTGAGATGATAAGATTTGGTTAACAATCTGGTTCAGATTGATCCCGGATTCTCCTTCCTAAACATTTGAGAAGACTAGGAGAGATCACAAGATACATGATAACGTAATAAATCTCACCAAATCTCACTTGTTTCGATAATTGTGATAGCAATCAGGTTTGGATTCTCCATAATGTCTATAGGTGGCATTCAATGCAAAGAATGGCCCATGTTATCTCTAAGGAGCACTTTATTGGTCGCGGAAATTGCAGGTTTTTAGGTCATCAATATCTACCTCTTGTGTAAATCTTGATTTATAAAATAAATTATTAGATGGAAGTATGAGTTTTCCACTTTCTTCTTTCACTAATAGGGCACGTAAGAATATGACTCTTAAAATAAGCAGACGTTCTTGAATGGTGGCCCAGTTCTCAAGTATGGAGATGGTCTTTCCAAGATGATCAAACAGATAATAATCAAAGCGACTACAAATTAATAATCAGATCGACAGGTAAGGAATTTAGATTGAGAGGTTCATGGGTTATTATTCCTCATTGTGCATAGAAATTGGTTTATTGCAGGTGTAACCTAGAAAATCGAAAGATACATGCACACGCAAAAAGTGTTTTGTTTTTATATATATTTTTGTTTTTTTATGTGTTTTATAGTTTTTCATTTTTTAATGTTTTACATTTTTTTTTTAATTTTGTTTTTATGTACACACAAATTCTTATAAAATCTTTGAATTCCAACCAAATTAAAAAAATGAAAGTTTTCTAAAACAAGAAATTTAATTGATCTAAAATAGAAATTCAACCATGTTTTTTTCTAATTTTTATGTGCGCATGCTTATTCATAATCAAAACCTACCTATTTTAATCCAATTAGAAACTAAAAACTATCTAAATGAAATGAAACTTACAATGTAACCATCTATGTAACAAAAGTAAACAAAGATTTACATTTAATTTTGAAAAATGAAATCTAGGATGTACAATAATGTGCAAAATTTAACTGCTCAAAATGTAAATTAATGAAATAAAAGCAAAAACAAAATTGAGCTATCCTTGTACTTACTTGAAACCAATGTTCGATGCAGCTTTCATAAGCATGGTTTACTTCTTCATTTTGATCAAACTCACCCGAAATCCCTTCTTCATCCTCCTCGATTTCCTGCTTGCATGCTTGTTCATTATCGGCTGTATAGAACTCTTCATATGTTAATTTTTCCTTTGCTTCTGGAGGAGTGGTTGCATCTTTAATTGCGGTCGAGATCTCCTCTTCCTGACAAGAGGAGATCCTATCTTTTGCAAGGATCTCAATGAGTAATTCCAAACTTACATTCATTGTAAAATCATCTTAATGAAAATCCAATCCAAATACTAGAAAACAAAATGAAAATGAGTACATGACAAGTGCAAAATCAAAACTAAACTAAAGATAAACATGTACGAAATCAAAAGTGAACTAAGAAAACAAAAACTAATTCACAATCCAAACTTTACACTACGAAAATGAAAAATGCAAAAGCACACTTGCATAAAAACGAAATTCGTATGAAAAGAAATAAAACTAAGGAAACACTTGCAAAAAGAAAATGCACACAACTGAAAATAAAATCTAACTCTAACCCTTTTAACACCTCCTCGGAAACGATGCCAAAATGTCGAGYGAATTATATGATAGTAATTGCAACATAAATTATCAATCCGGAGTCGTAATCTTATGAGATGTACACAAACTATATGCAGGGTGAGAGGATTTCTAATCTATGCTAATGATTGAAAAGAAACATATGTTAAACTACTGTCGTTGAATCTAAATCTAAGAAAGCACAAAATATGCAACTAATCTATGAAAGGAAACTATCCTAATGCTACATAAACTTGAGACTAAAATTGAATCTACGAAATCAAATGAGACATAATCTAACTATGAAAGCAAAAACTTAATCTAACTACGAAAGCATGAAATCTAGAATTAATCTATGAAAACATGAAAGTGCGTAAATTAAATCTAATGAAATCATTTTAAAAACATCTACAACAACACACGACAAAAAGGTAAACGACAAACCACTATGAGAAAGTGAAATCTTGCATTAAAACAATCCAATACATGACAAATAATGAAAATCACTATCTCAAAACTACAAGACTATGAATCAAATCTCAATCACTCTATTCTTCTATTCTCTATTCTAGAGAGAGGCCTCCTTCTCAAATGAGGAGAGAACCCGCTTATTTATACATGAATAAAGATAACAAACTCATAATTACAGATCCACTTTTCTCTCAACCTATCCCTTCAAATCCTCCACAAATATCTTAGATAAGATATTCTATCCATGATCTTCTCCTTGAAGTTAGCTTGAATGATTATCTCCAAATCAAAGCTTGAAGATGAAATTCGAATTTGAAGCTAGGTGGTGATTTTTGACCTTGTGAAAATTTCCAAATATGCCTATATTCATCATAAAACTCATCCAACTTTGAGATATAATGAAAATATGTTAATTTTCTAGTATTTAATCACAAATTCTCTTAAAAATACGTGAAAAATAAATAATTTGGAAAATGGAGATATAAACCCATATGTATTATGAAAGTGGTGGAGATTAATGGTTTTATGGAAGGATAAGATAAGAATGAGGTGATAAATGGTGTATGATCAAGGAATAAAATTTGTATTTATGTGGTCCAACAGTCCTTGTATCCCATGGCGTGGATTTTAGCATATGTTGGGACATTCATTCTTCATGTGTCACAAGTAGTGACCAGGATAGGAAGAATGATCCCTATATCACTCTATTGAGTGAGTGACTTATGTGAGACACTATGTTGAGTGTGTTAAGTCCAACACATGACTTATTCAACACTATGCCCAATTACTCAGATGGAGTATGGCCTCAAGAGATGATGCAGACAATTATATATTTTGATTCCAGTATGCTACCAGATGATACTGATAGTGATAATGATGCTCGTGATTTGATCTGAATGATCATCATATATCTTGTGTGGCTATGATGATTCTATCTTTAGAATGGTCTGCAAGACTACGTGATCCTTTCCCATACCATGTGAAATGGATGGATGTGTTTGATACCATTACAACTAATACCTCTATAGCTAGGAGATAGTCTTGATATTATGGTAGCCGTGGGAGGTATTAACCTCCATGTGTAACCTTTAACTAGAATAGAATATTCCGGAATCAACAGAAACCCTAAACAGATGTTTAAAAACCTTAGAAGACAAGTCGAATCAGTAGAATAAATAATATAAATGTATTATCTTCCATAAAAACAAGTCGGCCCAGATAGTTGACAAAAAAAACTATAAATAGGAGGTGATCTAGATTATTTGTACACACTCACTTCACTCGCTCTCTCAGTAAAGTATAGCGCGAGTTTGGAATTGTAGTTGCAAGAAAGGAAGGTGCATCTTCTAGGGTGATTCTTGGTCTCTCTCTCTAGCGCTATCTAGCCTAAGATATGTGCCCTACCTTCTATTATCTCTTGGTGGTATTCTTGGTGACATCTTGGAGTATATTGGTGGCTTTCTTGAAGGTGAAAATTTGGGGAAGAAGTGTAACTACAAATGTTGCAGTTGAGTATTGTTCTAGTTATGTGGTTGTGGAGACTCTCTCTCTCTCTCTCTCTCTCTCTCTCTCTCTTTCTCTCTCTCTCTCTCTCTCTCTCTCTCTCTCTCTCATGCACTACCCTTGGAGAAGGTGTTCTCTCCTTGTCTTGTTTTGTTGTTGTAGTTGGATCATGTTTTATGGTTCCATCTCATGCTATTGTTGTAGCTAGGGTTTATGTCTTGGTTCTAGTGTGGCTTTCCGGAATCATTCTATCTAGAAAAGGTTAAGGTGCTCGGGGGTGGCTGTATGCCTATTGTTGGGTGAAAATATTGATATTGTATATGGTTAAAATGAGCACATAGAATATTTTAATAGAAATCATAGCTAAAAATAGTGGTAATAGCTCCAAACAACAAGGATAGGACTTCAATTTGGGATTTTGCAACTCCCTAAGAAAAGGATCCAAATTATAATGGGGAGGAGTTCAAAGAAGAAACAAAGTTGAAGAAGAATATACCTGACGTCTCTAAAATTTCTTCCTTTGTAGAAGTACAAAAGAAGGATTCACTCCCTTCTTCTCTTTTAACAAGAGGTAGGAAATCAAACAAAGAGCATAGAGAGAAAGAAGAATAATAAAGTATCTCATGGGGTACTCAGCAAACCTTAGATGTTGATTGATCTCTTTTCTTATTAAGCAGAAGAGACAACCTCATAGGGTATTCTTTATGGAATCTGTTGAGATTCAACAAGAAGATCCTAGTGAAAATTATGCACCTACACTAGGATGGAGCATTAGGCTATTTTTAGGTGGAAGTCTATTTTTAGATGATGAGAAAATTATCTTTATAGATGATGTCTATTTATAGATGGTGAGCGAATTCTATTTATATATGTATGTCGACTATTATTATCCCTTAATAATAGTTGGACAATAAATATTAATCTATTCTTAATGAGCACTTGGAAATAGTTAACTGAAGTGAAAAATCAGTTAGCTATAGGAAATTTGAGTTCAAAAGTTGACTGGTGGGACATGCAACTCGAATTAGTTGTAACTGAGTGATTCGAAGTTGTAACAGAGTTGGATGTGTAGTTATGTGAGTTGTGAAGTAGTTTAACTCAGTTAAGTGAGTTAAGATCAGTTGTACTAGTTGTAACTGAACTTACACTAGTGATATATTAGTGAATTAATTATTAATTAATTCACAATTAGTGATATCACATGCAACTGAAGATTTACCATTGTTAACTACATGCATGTCAGATACAATGGAGACCCAGTTGAGATAATAGGTGAAAGGGACAATTTGACTATCAATTGTGACATTAGTGAGTGAACTCATGCAACCACACACACAGAGGATGTTCCCATGAGGATTTCACAACCTAGGCAAGAGGGATTCATTTCATTGCAGGGATTTCCATTAGAAAGGATTTGCGCAGAGGAGGCAGGTTGTCTAGAGGCAGTAAATTGGCACATGCATTTGCCAATTTTTGTATGACAGTGTGAGACGATTGTATATTGTACTGAGAGCTCTTGGATTAGAGTTTTGTATGATATTGTTTCATTATCCATGATATATACATAATATATGATAGTGGGGTTTTTATCTTTATGCTTTCGCGATAAAATCATTTGTGTTATGTGTGATTGATCTTTCTTCTTGATATTGCAATTGGCGATCATATTTTAAATTCCACAAGAATATTTGTAGAAGCAATTTTGTATTTAACAGTGGCATATAATTTTTATATCAGGAGAATCCAGGAAATACATAATTTGTATTAAAATTTCTAAATGGTATCATATCACATGAGATTGTAGAAGCTGAGTTTGTGATTGGATAGAATTCGAATTTGCAAAAAGACTTTCTTGGTGCTATAGTTGATTCAAGATCGAAATGGATTTCAATGAATTGAGGTTAGAGTATGCACTTGAGGGAATCTTGAACTATGTTGCTTGGAAGGACAGGATGGAGGTAGTACTCGAAGACAATGGTTTGAAGGAATTCATTGACAAGGATGTTCCTAAGCTAGATGTTGCAAATGTTGCAAATCTTGATGCATGGAAAA
The DNA here is from genome assembly GCA_009831015.1 of Picea engelmannii. Taxonomy (NCBI): domain Eukaryota; kingdom Viridiplantae; phylum Streptophyta; class Pinopsida; order Pinales; family Pinaceae; genus Picea; species Picea engelmannii. Next base: position 1,177,379 of record ML777278.1, on the reverse strand, counting down.
AGAAAGTGGCAAAGGCGAGGAGGATCCTGTTGGAGGGAGTAAAAGACCACATTGTCTCAAACCTCCATGTGAAATCCACACCATATGCAATGTGGAAGGATTTGACATCGGATCTATTCCAACATAGTAGCGACCATAGGAAATTGGCGCTCAAAGATAAACTCAGGAAGATCAATATGGAGAAGGGAGAATCCATTCCAAAATATCTCACGAAGTTTTTCCAATGTCAGGATGAGCTGGGGAGTGTGGGAATAATAGTCATTGATGATGATTTGGTGAGATTGGCTCTCCTAGCACTTCCAAAATATTGGCACAGTTATCAAGACTCTGTCAATGGAAGGGAAAAATTGCCAGATTGGGAACAACTATGGTTGGATTTGGTGCAGGAGGAGTTCGGGAAGAACACCAGAGATGGCTCTTCATCAAAGCATGATGATGAAGAGGATTTTGATTTAGCTTCCAAGGCAAGGAAAGGGAAGGGGAATAAATTCCATTCAAAATCTGAGTCTAAAGGAAAGAAGTTGGATTTGTCCAAAGTGAAGTGTTTTCGTTGTCACGCACATGGGCATATCGCTACTAATTGTTCACAGAAGAAGAAGAACAAGAAGGTTGTTGGAGCTACAGCTAGTGAGGCCCTTGCCTCACAATTTGAACTTGAATTCTCCTTGATCGCATGCATGGAATCAAGTGCATTGGGATCGGTGTGGTATTTGGATAGTGGTGCTTCCTTCCACATGATGGGAGATAAGGAGATTTTCAGTGACTTGGAGGAGAGATATCTCAAAATGCATATAGAGATGGGAGATGATGGACGATATAGTGTGACTAGAATTGGTACCATTACCTTTTAGGGGGATTCAGGTAAACCATTTCAATTGAAATATGTTATGCATGTTTCAGGTCTGAAGAAAAACTTGGTCTCAGTCACAATGTTGGATGACAGAGGCTATGATGTTGTTTTCAGTGATGGAAAATCCTTCTTGTGACATAAACAACGGTTCAAGTCAAGAAGATAGGGATTCAAGTTAAGAATCTCTACAAGCTGGAGGTAGATGGCTACGTTTCCATGATGGGCAAGGCAGAAAATGTTGCGAGTCAGGACGAGGGCGAGTTATGGCATAGGCAATTGGGCCATCTTCATCATGGAATCTTAAAAATCATGCAGCAAATATCTACTGGACTTCCAATGGGAACACTTGCTCAATTATATAAGTGCAAGGTTTGCACCATGGGGAAGTATGTAAAGTCCACCTTTCATGAAAAGGAGAACCATGCTTCAGTGATCCTGGAGAGAATTCACACAGACATGTGTGGACCATTCTCGGTTGCTTCAACAGAAAAACATAAGTATTATGTTATTTTTGTTGATGGATTTTCTCGTAAATTTTGTATCTTCTTCATGCAGAAGAAGGATCAAACATTCTCAAATTTCTATGAGTTTAAAGCATTGGTGGAGAAAGAGTCGGGGAAGCAAGTGAAGGCTCTGAGGAGCGATAATGGTGGAGAATACATCTCTAACAAATTCAAAGACTTGTGCAACAAAGAAGGAATTTGAAGAGAACTCATAGCACCTCATAATCCACAACAAAATGGGGTTGCGGAGAGGAAGAACAAAATGATCGTGGGTGCAACACGAGCGATGTTGCATGATCAGGGCCTACCAATGCATTTGTGGGAGGAAGCATGCAACACTATGGTTTATGTGAAAAACCATTGTCCTCATAGAGTACTTGGCATGAGTACACCTGAAGAATCTTTCACTGGTAAGAAACCTGATGTTTCTCATTTTAAGACTTTTGGCTCATCTACTTATGTGCATGTGACCAAGAACACCAGGAAGAATCTGGAGCTGACTGCTGAAGTTGGGGTATTTTTTGGGTACACAGAAACACCCCATAATTATCGTGTTTATTTTTCTAACAATAAGATTACTGTTATGCGATGGGATATAAAATTCGATGAGGGGAAATCCATGTGGTTGTCGCTTGAGAGGGAGCTAGACTTGCATGCAAAGGAGGAACTGTTGGTTCCCAAAGATGAGTCTCAAGATGTGGATCAGCCACATGAGGAGGTTCATGGAGTGGAGGAAGCCACTCATGTATATCCATCCATCATAAATGGAAGAAAGTGCACCATAGAAGCTGATAGATTAAGAATAGATGTTGCACAGAATGTAGGAGCCCCTACTTCATAGTGCAGATAGAGATAGTCTCCTGATCGATTGAATGGATACATGGCTCTCATGATCAAATGTATTGTGACTAAACCATATTCCTTTCAGGAAGTAGTGAAGGATCCCACTTGGTTTGATGCAATGGTGGAGGAGTATGACTCCATTGTCAAAAACAGTGCATGGGAAATTGTCCCAAGACCAGTCGACAAATCAATGGTAGGTTCGAGATGGATATACAAGGGTAATATTTTAATCATTGTTCTTTATGTTGATGATTTAATACTGATTGGTGATGAGAAATTGATACACTCATGCAAGGAGGACCTTGCAAAGGAGTTCGAGATGAAGGATATGCGCCTCCTTCATTATTTCCTTAGATTGGAAATATGGCATTGAGATGGTGAACTTTTTGTGTCTCAAGGAAAGTATGTAAGGGAGATACTGGGTAAGTTTCACATGGAGGGCTGCAAACCCATGGATAATCCTCTTCCAGGAAAATAGAAGAAAGAGGATTCTACTTCTGGAGAGGTAGTGGATTATACTGTCTATCAACAGTTAGTGGGTTCACTAATGTATCTAGTGAACACGAGACCAAACATTTTCTACGTGATTAACCAGCTGAGTCAAGCAATGGTTAAGCCTACCAAGCTCTTTTGGAAGGTGGGTAAGCATGTCCTGAGATACCTGAGGGGCACATATGAGTATGGCATATGGTATAGACAGATGGATGAGGTGAAGTTGCATGGCTTCACAGATGCGGATTGGGCAGGAATCCCAATGAACAGAAATAGAACATCAGGGGGCTATTTAGTATTGGATCTACAATTGTTTCTTGGTACAGAAGGAAACAAAGTTCTATGGAACTCAGTTCAGAGGAAGTGGAATACATGGAAGTGATTCAAGCTACATGTGAGGCTATTTAGATGAGAAATATCTTAGTTGGTTTGTTTGGTTCTCATTTAGATCCGATAGTGATTCATTGTGATAATCAAAGTTGCATTAAACTCTCGATTAATCCGGTGTTTCATGATATATATAAGCATATAGATATTCAGTATCATCATATTAGATATTGTGTGCAATGGAAGATCATGTTGATTCATTACATTCCTACGGAATATCAGGATGCAGACATTCTGACGAAGGCGCTTACCAGGAGAAAATTTGAATACCATAGATATAGGATCAGGGTGAAGGATAACCCCTTTCTTGTTGAGAGGGAGTGTTGAGATTCAACAAGAAAATCCTAGTGAAAATTGTGCACCTACACTAGGATGGAGCCTCAGGATATTTTTAGGTGGAAGTCTATTTTTATATGATGAGCAAATTCTATTTATAAATGATGTCTATCTATAGATGGTGAGCGAATTCTATTTATAGATGTATGTCGATTATTATTATCCCTTAATAATAGTTGGACAATAAATATCAATCTATTCTCAATGAGCACTTGGAAATAGTTAACTGAAGTGGAAAATTAGTTAGCTATAGGAAATTTGAGTTCAAGGGTTGACTGGTGGGACATGCAAGTCGAATTAGTTGTAACTAAGTGATTCAAAGTTGTAACAGAGTTGGATGTGTAGTTATGTGAGTTGTGAAGTAGTTTAACTCAGTTAAGTGAGTTAATATCATTTGTACCATTTGTAATTGAACTTACACTAGTGAGAGATCATTGAATTAATTATTAATTAATTCACAATCAATGATATCACATGCAACTAAATATTTACCACAGTTAACTACATGCATGTCAGAACCAATGGAGACCCAGTTGAGATAATAGGTGAAAGGGACAATTTGACTATCAATTGTGACATTAGTGAGTGCACTCATGAAACCACACACACAGTGGATGTGCCCATGAGGATTGCACAACCTAGGAAAGAGGGATTCATTTCATTGCAGGGATTTCCATTAGCAGGGATTTGCGCAGAGGAGGCAAGCTATCCAGAGGCAATAAATTGGCACATGCATTTGCCAATTTTTGTATGACAGTGTGAGATGATTTTATATTGTACTGACAGCTATTGTATTAGAGTTTTGTATGATATTGTTTCATGATCCATGATATATACATAATATATGATAGTGGGTTTTTTAGCTTTATGTTTTCCCGGTAAAAACATCTATGTTATGTGTGATTGATATTTATTCTTGATATTGCAATTGGTGATCGAGTTTTAAATTCTACAAGAATATTTGTAGAAGTGATTTTGTATTTAACAGTGGCATATAATTGTTAGATCAGGAGAATCTAGGCAATACATAATTTGTATTAAAATTTCTACATAATCAAAGATACCCTTTTCATTTTTAAAGGTGGTTCTCCTCTATTTCTCACTCAGATAATGATTATATCACTCATGTGTAGATGATTTTATCATTCACACATTTAATGCCTAAGAGTAGATTATGCAAAGCATAGATTCAAAATATAGAAATTTGAATCATGAAGAAAGAGAAATTGTTTCTACTATTAAACCACTTCCAATATCATGGCAAGATACAACGACATATATGAAGAAAAACAACACAACACAGGGTAGAACAATTGGTCATTTTTCAAAAAACTTTAAATGATTCAGCAACATTCATAGCATAGGGATGTAAAGGAAACTCATTATTAAAATTTAATGCTTAAATAGAAGTATGAAACCACAAAAGCTATGAGCCCCCAAGATAACTCTCTATGGGATTTCAAAAAATAAGTACAAATTGACTATTCAATATCAAATAAAATGTGTGCAACAAATCAACACCACGCAATATTCATGATATTTAAATGAGAAAATAGAAAATGTGTTCACACTAGTGGGTTGGCATGGGGCTCTCGTGGACCATATATTAAGTAGAGATAACCTAGAAGACAAAAATAGGTATACATAAATCAATCTTGCAAAAAAAAATACTCAAATGAAAAGACTAGATGATTTGCAAACTAATAAGGAAGAAAACGTAAGGCTAATGATTCAAAGAAAGATTGTACTCACAAAAATGGAAGCAAAGAACCCATTTAGGCTTTGTTATCATTATTTAAATAAGAGGGAGCATCTCGAGAAGAATTGTCATAACCGTTTCTTTTATATTAAAGATTAAGGTGGATTAGTGGTTTTTTTTAATGCATCATTCATCCACTCTTCGATGCTTTCATGTAACGGTGCTACGGTTATGTATTTTTTTACCTTTACTCTAAATAACCTATCCTCAATGTTCTTCAACGTGTCTCATTTTTGTTGCATTATGGATGATTGATATACATTTGTGTTCACAAAGATGACCAACCATCATCAGAGCTCTTCTTTTGAAAAGTTTTTGAGGTCATCAAATTCCATTCCCCATGTGACCCTCAGTACACCCAATTCTTTTTCCACATGATCCTTATTTAACAACATTGAATCCCTTATAAAAACATGACCTTCTAGTTCCTTTATAATATCAAGAGCTTTTAAAAATGGTGCACTCTTCTTTTTCATTAAATAATCATAGGTGGCACTCAATTTCCAAAGAGTGTCTATTCTCCCCAACCATCTAGCATGTATTTTCTTCAACCTTCTTTTATATGGAAGTTCATGGTTCCACCTTACAAATTCATCCATCTTGGATATTCTAGCCATGAATGTGCTTACTTTATTCTTGTAAAAATGTTCGTTGTTTTGTATATCCTCTTGTAGATATTCACTAAGGGTGTCAATCCTTTTAGCTATGACACCAGCTTCAACAGTGATTTCCCAGGCTTCCTAGATAATCCCAAGTATTTTATCAAAATTTCAGCTACATATCTCCTGATACATGTTGATTTAAAATTTGTTCACCTCTATTTTCCCACTCCTGGAATAATAAAAAAAATTGATATCGGAAGAAGAAAAATACTAGGGAATGCTCTTGAATGGTTCCATTCATTCTTTCTTACTAGTTGGGATGTGTTAGAAACTTTATTTGTTGAAAATTTTGTCCACCCACCCTCTCCCATATGTACGCAAGATAATGAATATTTCATCCTTTCATATATTCCATATGAAGATCTTTTATGTAGAAAATTTGAGAATGAAATCAAGGAGCCTCCACCAAATTCACAAGAATATTCCATCCTTTCAATAAATGATGAAAAGCCTCAAGAACATTGGAAACAAGAAGAATTGGTGGAAAAAATTAATCTTCAGAACAATAATGGGCAAGATTCCAATTACATGAAGGAATAATCTTTTCAAGACATTATTTATGAATAAAGAATTTTGGAAGTGGTTGGATATAAGGAGAATGATGAAACTATTGTCATATTAGAAGCTCCTCATCTAATCAAAGACAACAACATTCTTGAACAAACTAGAATTGACAATATTGAATAATGGTTTCAAATTATTGTTGGCCAAGCAATGCCATTAGATTCTCAGCACATTAGGTTTAGTTTTTATCCAGTACACTTAGAGGATGCCCTTGACTCTTTGGTATAGGCCCCAACATGTTATTTAACTTTGGATTTCATTCTAAAAATCAGTTGGATGCATGAATGTCTCATTAAAAATTTACCTACACCTAAAAGTGTCCCTTTCCTTCAAGTAAGGTAGGGTAGGTAGATCTTGTTTGTACATAGTTTATTTCTTTAGTTCAAGTTTTGCATAATAGGGGAGTTGTTATATGGAAATAATATTTGAAGACAACTTAAAGGAAAAAGAGGAATTGCAAGAATTTGTTGGACACACCTACCACACTTAGAGGGGGGGTGAATGAGTGTGGGGCTCTTTTTTCCAAAACTTTCCTCTTGCACAAAAACTCATCAATTAGCATTCAACATTTATTCATTACTCATTGTTGTCATTTATAACCAGTTAGATGTAAGAACATATTAGCAACATATATCAACAATATATCATCAACAAGTCATCACCACAATGAACACAAAGAACACAAGATGTATGTACAATTTTCTTTTTATTACGAACTTCAATCCTTGGGGTTTATCAACAACAACTGAATAGAGTACAACTCTACAAGAGCACCATATCTATATGCAAGACTCAGCTTACATTCTCAGCACCAACTGAGATGAGGCAACAATCCTCAACAGATATCAATCTATCAACAGGTACGTGACCTGTCAGTAGTGTAGCCCATGCGTGCACGTGCCTTGGCTCACTACAGCCCGCGTGTGAATGCGATCAGTGTATAATGCAAAAAGCATATGCTTCTAAGAAACTAGGGTTTTGATTTTCTTCACATGCCCATATCCTTTGCAACCTGCAATCACTTTCTCTTATGTCTTCCACTGTCCAAACTGATCCACAGCCAGTCACAACACATCCAAGCTCTCCAATAGCTTTCTCACGCTCCTCAACAAATCAATATGAATGTTATCTCAATCATGTATAAATAACTAGTATACCATATCAATCATGTCACTACTGAATCACAAGAGTGTTGCTCACTCCATCAACCAAATCAACCAAACTGAGCCACATCATAGAAGCCATACCAAGAATTCCCTAAGCATTCACAACACATCAAACAATAGTATCCATCAAGACAATAATGTAACCATACCAGTGTCTCGGTGATAGATCTGAGGCCATAGACTGCAGATCTAGAACCTGCCTCATCATCCAAGAGCTTGGCAGCAGCTCAAACAAAAGTCTCCATGATTTTATTCACTCCACACTCCCTGTACACAGTCATCCCATGTGTACACTCACCCTATACACAACCAGCCCACATTTACACGCACCCTATACACAGACAGACCACGTGGACATCAAAAAATAGTGTTTTCTATGAATCCGAGACTTTTGTCATCAAGATCTCCGACATTGCCGAAACTTTGATGCGTCCATGAGATCCTCCTCTTGCTCTCTTCCTCAGAATAGATCTTCAATCATGCTCAAGAGATCCACACCAATAGAATGCTCTCACAAGAATCTCTCTATCAATACTCCACAAGATATTCACAAGAAGCTCTCCATTGATCCACAAAAAGGATTCTTTCCAAATGTACATTTTACAAGAGATCCTAGATTCTTATTTATACTTTCATCTTTTGGGTCACTTAACCCATTTTTAGGTTACTTAACCCATTTCTAGGTCACTTAACCTATTTTCCTTATTTTAGGGTTAACCACTTTCCATGAATAGAAAGTTCTCCAATACTTTATCATTTAAATATTCCTTCTTGATTTTGTCA
>ML777278.1:1155602-1167344 GCA_009831015.1 Picea engelmannii | reverse complement strand
AATATGCCAACCATGTGCATCTACCAACATGCCAAACAATGTATCATATCACTCATGATACGTCTCCATCATGAACCAAGTGCCACAATCATGTATCAAACAAATACCAATGTTGTGAAAATCAAGTAATACCATATATGAGTTTACTAATGTGCATCAATACCACAAAATGATGAGTCCCATACATGTATGCCAAGTCCTCCATAAAACATGTACCAATCATCCAACCATATGTCTCAACATGTAGCCCAATCCATATGAAAAATGCATGCACCATGATATCAAGATTTTCTTCCAATAATACATCATAAGATATACCAGACATGTACACCACCATCATCACAAAATGATTAATCCCAATAGATCAACATCAATCCATACTCTTGGGTTAGTGTCATGCACCCAATATTTATTTTTATTATACCATTGTGTGATCTCACCATGAAAACCTGCAACAAACAATATCAGAACCTGCAATAAACAATGTTAGACCCTGGAATACAGAGTTATACCATCACATCAACCTCCAAGCCATGTGCATTTCCTTTTTCCCAAGGCTTTACAACAGACACGCAGCCTGATGCACAACTGAGCACGTGTGTATGCGACCTATTCAAGGTTAGCATGCGTGTACATGTAATTGTCACCACTTTTACCTACGTGTGTCTTAGTAGATGACACTTTTGAACTTCCCTTCAATATTTCACTCTGATATGGCTACTTTGTCTTCTTCACCCACTTCTATAGATGACCCTTCTCTTCAAAACTTGAGCTTTGAGCATCCATATTTTCAAAGATGTCTCTCTTTCTTACTTCATTCCTTCTTCTATCCATGCTATGTGAATTCCTCATCATGGACTTTCTTCTTGTGTTCCAGCACTCCTGGGATTTGTGGCCAAATCCACTACAGTTGTAGCATCTCATAGAGTTACAGTGAACAACAATATGTCCTATTTGATCACATCTCCAACACCTTGTGGTGTTATAGAATCTTCCATTATATCTCCTTTCATAAGATCTACATTCAAAAGCTTTGTGACCATATCCATTACATGAATACCAATGCCCATGAAAAATACATTCATACCTTTGCTTCGGTGTTCCAAGAATGGCTTCTTGATGTCTTCCTTGTTTTGTACTTTTGAGATTTTATTTGCCTTGTGTAGATGGTTTCTTTGCAATATTATCTTCTTTCTTTGATGGACTTACCTCATGCTTCTTTGAGGTGCTTTATTCAGCATGTGTATCTTCTCCTTTGTATCCAAGACCTGATTTATCACATGATGGTCTTTGACTTTCCAAGATCTCATCCAAGATTCATGAGTTATTCAAAAATTTGTTTGACTTCTCTACCTTCTTTCTAAGGTCAACAATTTCAGCTTCTAACTTACAACATGACTCTTCCTTTTCATTTATTTGATTCTTCAATAGTTCCTGTATTCTTTTAGCTTCTTCAATTTGGGTCTTGAGATGGACAATAGTTTCAAAACCTTTACTAATCTCATCATCTATATTCATGTCTTCTTTTCCATTCTTTAGTCTTGTGATCTCTTCTTCCTTTTCTTCTAATTTAGAACTCTCTTATTGTTCTTTGAGCATTCCCTTTAACTTCAAGATGTTCCTTTGACTTCTCCTAAGAAACTTCTTAGTTTTATCCGAAAGATAGTTATAGTGTGTATAAAAATGATCACTCCTATACATGTATAAACCCTCTTCAATTTTCTTTTGAAGTTTTAATAGATTTCCTTCTATTCTTTTCATGGGATAAATACCATCAAACTTTACACAAACTTTTTCTACATCTTCCCCTTCACTTGTAGAGAAAAATTCATCATCATCATTGCAATCAAGGGTTTTGGGAGATTCTTTACCTTCAATATATTTCTTCTTTCCAACACCATCACATGATTTTTTGCCTTCATTTGAAATGTCTTCGAGATATTCCTTTGTGCTATCATTACTTGATTCTTTATCTTCACTTGAAATGTTTTCAAAATCACATTTAGAAATAATGCATTCAAGAGTTTTTGATGATTATTTACCTTTGATGATCTTGATGGAGTGGTCTTCAATTTCTTCTTTCTCTTCCTTGATTTGATATGTCTCCTCTAGCTTTAGCCATAGATCCTTGGTGGAAGTGCATTGTCCCATGCTCTCTTTGATAGGGCTTGAGAGTCCACTAAGAATTGTCTTGAGAGCCAATGCATCATTCTTCTTTCCTTCCTTTTGTGCTGCAAACTTTGACATGTTCTTCAACAGAACATATTTACAAATGGTTGCCTTCCAAATAGTTTCTCCCATTGTCTTCAAATACACTCTCATCTCTATTCTCCAAATAGAATAGTTTTCCTCATCAAGGATTGGAACTTCATCATCCATTTGTGTGTCTATGGATCTCCTTCAATCTTGTTAAGGATTGTAGTGAAGGCCTACTCTGATACCAATTATTTGACACACCTACCACACTTAGAGGGGGGGTGAATGAGTGTGGGGCTCTTTTCCCAAAACTTCCCTCTTGCATAAAAACTCATCAATTAGCATTCAACATTTATTCATTACCCATTGTTGTCATTTATAACAAGTTAGATGTGGGCACATATCAACAACATATATCAGCAATATATCATCAACAAGTCATTACCAAAATGAACACAAATAACACAAGATGTATGTACAATTTTCTTTTTATTATGGACTTCAATCCCTGGGGTTTATCAACAACAACTTAATAGAGTGCAACTCTACAAGAGCACCAGCTCTATATGCAAGACTCAGCTTACATTCTCAGCACCAACTGAGATAAGGCAACAATCCTCAACAGATATCAATTTGTCAACAGGTATGTGACCTTTTAGTAGTGCAACCCACGTGTGCACACACCCTAGCTCACTACAGCCCACATGTGAATGCGGTCAGTGTATAATGCAACAAGCGTATGCTTATAAGAAACTAGGGTTTTGATTTTCTTCACATGCTCAGATCCTCTGCAACCTGCAATCACTTTCTCTTCTGTCTTCCACTGTCCAAACTGACCCACAACCAGTTACAACACATCCAAGCTCTCCAATAGATTTCTCATGCTCCTCAATAAATCAATATGAATGCTATCTCAATCATGTATAAATAACTAGTATACCATAGAAATCATGTCACTACTAAATCACAAGAGTGTTTCTCACTCCATAAACTAAATCAACCAAACTGAGCCACATCATAGAAGCCATACCAAGAATTCCCTAAGCATTCACAACACATCAAACAATACTATCCATCAAGACAATAATGTAACCATACCAGTGTCTCAGTTATAGATCTAAGGCCATAGAATGCAGAACTGGAACCTGCCTCATCATCCAAGAGCTTGGCACCATCTCAAACAAAAATCTCCATGATTTTATTCACTCCATGCTCCCTATACACAGTCATCCCGCATGTACACTCACCCTATACATAGCCAGCCTGCATGTACATGCACCCTATACACAGACAACCCGCATGGACATCAGAAAATAGGGTTTTCTGTGAATCCGAGACTTTTTCCATCAAGATCTACGACATTGCCAAAACTTTGATGCGTCCATGAGATCCTCCTCTTGCTCTCTTCCTCAGAATAGATCTTCAATCATGATCAAGAGATCCACACTTATAAAATGCTCTCACAAGAAGCTCTCTATCAATACTCCACAAGATATTCACAAGAAGCTCTCCATTGATCCACAAAAAGGATTCTTTCCAAATGTACATTTTACAAGAGATCCTAGCTTCTTATTTATACTTTCATCTTCTAGGTCACTTAACCCATTTTTAGGTTACTTAACCCATTTCTAGGTCACTTAACCTATTTTTCTTATTTTAGGGTTAACCACTTTCCATGAATAAAAAGTTCTCCAATACTTTATCATTTAAATATTCCTTCTTGATTTTGTCACTTCATTTTATTATTTAAATAATCTTTCTAGATTTTGTCACTTTATTTTATCATTTAAATAATGATTTCTTCTTTTCAAGCACTTTGACTTCTTTGACCTTTTGGGGCTTCAAGCCATCATATGGGGGTCCTTCAACTTCGTAGAGCCATAACTCTCAAATCCTAAGGAGTTATTCCACATACCACTGGAAATGGCATGTCAAGCAATATCCATATATGATAGTTTCACCAACAAATTCATTGATCCTAATCTCATTAATCCACATGCAAGCATGGGTCCTCCAATCATTTTTCTAGGATAACTCAATCCGTAAAGAATCTTCCCATGAGGGATTTCACCATAAGGGGACCACTTTGGAGTTCATCCATTTTTTCACCTTATCAACCACGATAAGACAATAATGATTCATCTTTGCATCAATTCACCACTTCATCATATATATCAACTATGGATCATGTATCAATGACAACTCATTGATCCATCTTCATCAATGCATCATATCAATGATCCATCTTTATCAATTGGTTTCCACTTGGACATCTATCATTCTCATCAAGGGCATCATATCAATGATCCATATTTATCATTGGTTTCCACTTGGACATCTATCATTCTCATCAATGCATATACATTGTTTGTTCATCAATCATCAATCAATCAATTACTTGACATCAATCAATGACATCAATCAAACCAAACCATTTGCATCAATGACGTATGATCCAACAATCTCCCAAATAATAAAACCATTGGCATCAATGGAAACATGATCCAAAAGAATTTACTTTGAAGATAATTCCATAGCCCAATGGAGAAGATGGTCTTGAGCACTCAACATACCCTTAAAATTCTATAAATTTTGGGTACGACTTTTCTTTAATTTTGTCTTTGTAATTTGATTCCTACAGAACCTTGATGATTTTCTATCCTTGTCCCCTTCATTTTAGTGGTTTGGAATCTCCCCTAGATTAATTTTACTCGCCACTAGAAGGAAGAAAAGACTAGACAGGACAGAAATGAAGAAAAAATATTGACACTTAATGATTTTCTCACAAGGGCCTTTGAAGTTACTATTAAAATCTGAGTTTACCGATGACTAATTGTTACTTCTTGAGAACATCGACATTGATCAACATCAGGCATCAACTGAATCAGAGAACTTGACCACGAACAATATATCTCCCTCGTAAGATCATCGACATGAATAGCATTAGGCATCGATGATGTCAATGGGAAAACACACACTGGAAAACCAAGAGGACTCCATCGATGTCAATAGACGTTGACCATCGGTGCCTAACATTGTACACAATAAAGTGGGGAAATAATGAAGCAAGATCCAATCACCAATGGACATTGGCATCGATGAGCTAAAGGGTCAAAACCTAATCCTTAGCATTGCTCTCCATCCCTTTCCAATGTTTGATCATAACACAATTAGTGGTGATATGGGTCATCCATTTCTTCTTGTTAAAGACCTTTGAACGCGATCCAGACCATCCATTTTGGATTTCCTATCCACATACCTTTTGATGAGATCAACCAATCTATAATTTCCACGTCCGCATCTCAATTAATTCAAACACGGGAGATCACTCATGCCTATGTTTAATCTTTATCAAGATCGATGACCTAACTATGTGAAAGTCATTAAAGCTTTGGGTAATTAAGATACATGATCCCTGATCTTGAACTTCACTGCACGCCAACTAATGACCATTTGAAATCACCGATAAACCAATCCAATGTTCCTCCATGTCATCGATCCTCGCATCACATTAAATCCCAAAACTAGCATAAACAACATAGGTAATTAATGAATATCCACAATAGATTTTTTTTGTACTTAATGATGACGATCTAAGATGGGATGGCTAGCAATTATTTATTTGAATGTGTTTGGAATTTTTTTTCATTATTTGCATGGAATTATTGAGATTTTCTCACTATAACTCACAACTGGTCAAGTTTCTCTCAAGAACTAAGTTATGTCATGTTCTTGCACAAATATTGGGACCGGCAAGTACTCAAACCAAAAAACAAAACTCGTCGCATGCAAGTATGAATGGTAATTTAATTTCCTTCGAAAGTTTTTATATGAAGGAATATGAATTAAGTTATGTTGTTGCCAGAATTTTTTTCCCCAACGACCAATGACTCGCTAGTCACCAAAGAATCTGAAGGGAGGAAGTGAGAAGATTGGGAAGAATTCCAACTCAACTATGAAGGAACTGGATTTTTCTCTTAAGGTGGAACTGATGATCAAAACGTCTTAGAAGAAGCCATCGAACCCACCTCTGCTCTTCAAGTATATAGACACAATCATGGAATCCAAAGTAATCCTACCAAATTGGCTTGATTTGTATAAAAAAATTCACCACGATGATCTTCCCAAGTTTACTCCTCATAGGGACCCAAAGGTGAGGGAATTAGACGACCAAAAGTTATAAAATATCAAGCGTTCCTCACTATATATGGTGGAATCTCCGACCCCTATTCTACCATGTGTGGAAATATTAGAATGGGTCATTTTTGGCATAGGAGCAGACCCAGGGTTCAATGCTACAAAAGCACACCAGCAAAACCCTAACTACCAACCCTTTCGGCAACACCTGTGAAGTAGATGAAGTCTCACCCAAGGTAGAGGCAGGGGTGGTTGCAAGACTCAAGTGTCTGCAACCTTATATGGGACAAAGATATGTGATTATATTACTTAACAGAGAACTTAGCATCAACAGTTCATCAATATTCAACCGATAACTACTGTGCAGATAGAACAAAGCATTGCATCATTCACTCAGATCTGATGTATTTAGGTACTTTATCAAAACATGTAGGTCAAATCCAGTAGATCAAGCACTAATCACTCTCGTATAGATCATATCTAACATTCTTACACATCATTAGCACAAAGCGTAAGAAGATTTATCTATCTCTATAAAAGCACTTAGAAAAAACAAGTTATAAACGCATCAAGACAAGCACAAAGAGGAACAACACAGTGATTATGTGGTTCACCCCTACCTTGGGGCTACGTCCACCAAATCTTCTTATTTATTGTCTTCAAGTAATCGGTTACAAGAACAGATCCTCAAAAA
The DNA here is from genome assembly GCA_009831015.1 of Picea engelmannii. Lineage (NCBI taxonomy): Eukaryota > Viridiplantae > Streptophyta > Pinopsida > Pinales > Pinaceae > Picea > Picea engelmannii. The sequence goes on along the minus strand of ML777278.1, from coordinate 1,160,317 downwards.
CCCTACTTCACTTAGGACAGGAGATCTGTGCAACTCGCTAGATCCTCCTTCCCCGGTAGATCTAAGCACACAACCTTCTACAGCCTCTTACAATGACTTTCACTCAGCACTGCACGTCTCACATAGTATGCATAGAGCTCTTACAATCCTTCAATCACATATATCCTAGCACTTAGCCATTCGTCCCTTTCTATATTGCCTAGAAAAAAAAAAAAATATATATATATATATATATATATTACAAAATAGGCCTAAACATGGGTAAACCCATGGGCTAACATCCCATGCCCATTACATAATCCCAAAACCCCAAAAAGGACCCAAAAAAGGGCCTGAGATCCGTGATCTCCACTTCATCTTGCGCTCCTTCTTCGACAGGCTGTCGAAGTCCAAAATAGGTCAACATGACCAAGAATCTCCCAAAACTTGGTTAAGGGCCAACAGACCCCCAATAATCACCTGTGACTCATTCTAAGTCACTCTGTTCTAACTAGTTCTGCCTCGAACACCTCAAGCTTGGCTCGAGCTACTTCAACTTGTTGTTGTGTTATGGCCTCTTTCTTGGTGAACTCCTATATCATTGCATCATTCACTGACCCTTCTAGGCATCGTTCTACTGCAGTGGCAACCTGTTATAGCTCTACTCCTTGGCTTTCAACCTCTGTGAACAGTTGGCATGCCTTATCTTGTACTGGTTGGAGTCATTGAGTTACTTCCATAACTTTGATTTAAATCGTATGGATCTGCTGCTGGGCGGTGCGTTGCTCTTGAGACCACTTTATTCTTTCTACGACTGACAGGGCCTTCAACTGTGCCTATAGTTTGTCTTTATGATTCTTCTCTTCCTAGAGTTGCGACTCCAGTGCCTGTAACTCTGGATTTTCGGTGAGGTTCTCATATGTTTGGGCACTACAATTACTTAGTTGCTTGCATTCCAAGGAAAGATATTTTATTTTTTCAACTGTGTTGTCGGAAGTTGCTTCTCTTAGGTCCCTTACATCTTGCGGGGTTTCGGGCACAGTGCGTAGTTCCAAATATGCATTGTGTTGTTGTAGCTGTTGGATCACTTCTTCAAGTTGTGCCACCTGGTTTGGAACTCGCTCTTTGATTTTTACTTCTACGACTATCACAGAGCGAAGTGCTCTATTGACCTGTTGGCAGCCAATTAACATTTTTCCATTTTCTTGTAAGCTGCCTACACCTATGTCTTGAGAACATCAAGTTTTTCGTCGCATGTTCCAAATAGACGAAACTTTCATTTCTTGAGACTATTGCACATTTGTCTTCGCTAAGTCTTCACGAGTGTAAGCATGAATATTTCTCCTTTCGAGGTCACATTTGGATCATTATCTGAACTGCCAATATATTTTGTGTCATTATGCATATTGCGCTTATCTTTTTGTTGATTTTTACGTGATCGGAAATATCCTTTGATCGGTTTTCATACTTCGATGGATTATATAACTCGGTTTTATTGAAGACATTAGCCTTTGGATTCGCATTTTATGACTTGCCTGAACATTGATTCATTGAATTAATGGGGGTCAAGATTTATCTTTTGTGATCCTTATTATTGATCCTTGTTATAGCTCTTGGCGTATCAATCTATGCAATATCAATTTGACACCTTGGTTAAACGTTTGATTGGCGAGAACATGATTTTGGTTTTTGAACTGCATGTCAGATGTTTTAACATTATGGTATAACACTCGCATACATTGGTATACTCATTGGACATTCTTATATCGATTGTGTGATTGGATTTCATTGAATTTGCAATGCATTAATATTTGGATTGGCTTCTTATTTGTATTCACTCAACCTTTGGTTTCATAAGATATATGGATATTCATATATAATGCCTATGTCTATTTTTCATGACTATTGGTATGTTGTTTATATATATCGACACATTGGTTAAGCTATGGATATCGGTGGTTACATTAGCGCATAGTTGAGTTTGGTATTGATTTCAATTCGACTGTTGGTAGATTAAAAAACTTTGGTATAACATTGATTGCGCATGCACTTACCATTGTTTATTGATCGGCCAATTGATATAATTGTTGAGCTGTATTATAGGGGATATCACAGCTATGAACGTCGGCCTCCTTACCAGGAATTACACTATTCCTCACCTGCTACGCTCATTCTCTCTAATATGATGGTTTCCTTAGATTCATAAATCATACTGAGGTAACTTTGGTCTTTTTTAATATGGCTTGACATTCTCAAAGCCAGATTTGGTGCATAAAGAGGAAGAAATTAAGATCTGGATACCTCTTTATATTTATACGACCTTTGAAAGTTTCTGGCATTCCTAGGGTTTCCCATCTATACTTTTATTGTTGTTTGGAGGATTGTGCGAATTTAGAGATCGAATTCTCCTGTGCGAACCTTGTATAATTTGCTATCTGGGTGAGAAGAATACAGTGGGAATACAATGTTATGCAATTATCCCTGACCTCCAACCATGAATCACGCAACGCGCAGATCACGCCAAGTTTTCAGATTTGGGCGTTGATCGTATAAGATGTTGTTGAGAATTCCCTCAAGTCACGGTTGAAATGAGACATTGTTAATGATTGTGTGGCCTCAAGCAGAAAACACAATCCAACTACCTGCATGATAATGCAGAGATGCTACGCGTTGATGCTACTAACATTACAGAAAGCGTGGAGTATAGTGGTTTTGATTATACCCCTAGTGGAGATTGTGAGTAGTGTTGTTTTTGGTTTGGATCACAGCAGTAATACAGATCTTGGTAGCCCACCAAATGGGTCAGATATGGAACCCAGTGTGATTACCAAAATGGGGATAGAAATGTAATGTGAGACATGGTTAAGGTGGTTCACACTTGCCATTCAATGGGTGTCATACACCGTGATCTCCAACCGGAGAATTTTCTGTTTCTCAGCAAGGATGAAGATTCGCCCTTGAAGGCCACTCATTTTGGCCTTTCGGGTCATCTACAAACCGGGTGATGTATTCAAAGACATTGTGGGCAGTGCATATTATGTGGCTCCTGAAGTATTATGGAGACATTATGGACCAGAAATAGATATATGGAGTGACTGGTGTGATATTATATATTCTTTTCTCTGGTGTGCCTCCATTTTGGGCAGAGACGGAACAAGGCATATTTGATGTTGTATTGCATGGAATTACTGACTTTGAAAGTGAACCATGGCCATCTATTTCTAGTGTTGCAAAAGACCTGGTCAGAAAGATGCTTGAACATGATCCCAAGAAACGTCTTACGACTGTTGATGTTTTAAATCATCCATGGATAAGAGAAGATGGTGAGGCACCAGACAAACCCCTTGACAGTACTGTATTAGTTAGGATGAAGCAATTCAGGGCAATCAACAAGCTTAAAAAAGTTGCTCTGAAGGTGATTGTTGAAAGTCTATCAGAAGAGGAAATAAGGGGTTTTGAAGGATATGTTCAAGAGTATGGACATTGATAATAGTGGGACAGTCACATTTGAAGAACTGAAGAATGGCCTTGCAAGATTTGGGTCTAAAATCTCTGAGTCAGAAGTTAGGCAATTGATGGATGCTGCAGATGTAGATGGGGATGGGACAATTGATTACCTTGAGTTTATCACCGCTACAATGCACATGAACAGAATGGACAGGGGAGATCATCTTTATACTGCCTTTCAGTATTTTGATAAAGACAGCAGCGGGTACATTACAAAGGAGGAATTAGAGAAAGCACTGAAAAACCATGGAATGGGTGATCAAGAAACTATTAAGGATATAATTGATGAGGTGGACATGGACAATGATGGACGAATTGACTATGATGAGTTTGTAGCAATGATGAGCAAAGGCAATCAAGACAACAGGAAACATGACATAACTGTTGGGGCTCCAGGACGTAGATAGTGCTAGACACATTATGTATTTTCTGAGGATTATAAATCAAGTATGTCAGATGGCCAGAGCACAGCTCAAGATGAATTTAAAGAAGCTGGTGTTTATAGTGACCATGAGACAAATAGGGGAAAAATGATCTGTTGTGCACAGTTAAAGGAGCCAGTGCCAATTGTTTGCATCAAAGCTAAGCATACAAAAGAAAAGAGACACGGTGAAGAAAAGTTGTCAACCTTACAACAGTCGTTGAAAAAGCATAATGATGAATGTGCAGAATCCAATTTCATTGATAAACATGAGAAATGCAATGAAAAATCATGGAATTTGGCAAATGTCAAGGAGCCTGTCTCAAAGGCCATTCAGTATCAAGGAACATTTTCTGATAACCATTTTTGCCAATGTTGAAGCTGCTTTAATTCCATACACTCAATTCTAGATAGATTTTGTATATAAGTTGCATTTATACTAAAGATTTATTTGATATTTGTTTTGATTGACATAGATTCAATTTGGATTTTTTTTGTTCTAAATTAGCATAACAGTTTTTGGTTTGTTGTGATTTAGGTGATTTGCTTGTTTTTAATTAGTAATTAAATATTTGTTTTTATGATTTGAATATATTTCTGTTAGTTTTAATTGATTTAAAATAGGTCTGTTCTCAAATTAGACCAGCTGCAGAATCAGCTGATTTTGTAGCTAGTCTACAGGATCAGATTTTTACCATTTTATTAACAAAATATCTTTTAAACTTGTTTATTTTTGCCTTTTTTCAGGTACATACGAATTGCAGTGATCAAATGGGCATGCTGTAACAGTTTAGGAGATATTTTAGAT
>ML777278.1:1101098-1140095 GCA_009831015.1 Picea engelmannii | reverse complement strand
AAAGTACTATGGGCCTTATAAGGTGTTTCAAAAGATTGGTACTATGGCATACAAATTGGAGCTGCCTGCATCTTCACGAGTACACCCAGTTTTCCATGTTTCATGCTTAAAGAAGGTTATAGGTGACAAGATCCCAGTTCAAATTATATTGCTAGAACTTGATGAGGAAGGAAAAATCATATTAGAGCCTGAAGCCATCACGGACACAAGAATTCTCCATATAAGGAATAGATCCATTTCATAGTATCTCATTAAATGGAGGAAACTACCGGCTGAAGATTCCACTTAGGAAGATGAGTCTTTTATACAGAAGCATCCAGAGTTACGCAAGCGTTGTGGACAACACTTGTCTCAAGGGGAGGGGCATGTTAAGCCCTAATTTTGGCTCATTACCCCTTAATTGGGGCATATTAGATTAGTAATGCTATTTTATTTATGTCAGCTTTAGGCCATTAGTTGTAATTTAGATGAGTAATGTTATTTTAATTATGTCAGCTTTAGGCCATTATTTGTAATTATACCTCCTAGTCTCCTATATATACCAAGGAGACATTTTCATTTTGAATCATCTTGTACTTGAACATTTTAAGTGGGGTAAAAAGAGGTTGCCCCCTCGAAGAGGCTTATTATCTGAAATTATCTCAGTTTCAAGGCATTGAGTACTTTTCCTGAGGTTTTTCCATGCTATATTGATGTTTGGTTATTAACAATGGTGAAATTCAATAACAACCTAAACATGTGATCAAGGAGTCATGTAATAAAATATCAATAATTTTATGGGAAAGAGACATGCCACCGTATTATATTAATGAAAGGTAGAAGATACAATTGAATCTCCTTGATGTCGCAAGTTCCCTTTCAATGGCCCTTCGTTCTAACACACACATACATTTGCTCCAACATTTTCATGAATATTTCTCTCAAAAACTTGATGGATGAGTGGAGACCTCAAGCATCACTTGAAATAGGTTTCCTCACACAGTCTTCAGCCTATTATTTCTTCAATCTCTATGCTTCTTTATGCTTGTTCCTCTAACCTTTTCCATGAGAAGCCTATAATTATATAGGAGAAGCTGAAGTGGTTAAAGAGATGAGGATGATCCCATCAAATCAGAGAAGTCAGTAGGATCGTAACCATACAGACACCACCTCATATTTCCAGAAGATTCCACTTCTAGAAGCTGCTAGAACTTCTTTCCTTTTTTAGTTTTAAAGTGCTACCATGACCTGCCTATATATTAGCCTGTAGAAATCATGCAGACTAGATATAGTGCAGCATGTGGAAATTAGGGATTTCCGCACTGTGTAAAGGGAGATACCCATGGCGGCCTTCTAAAAATGCATCTTGCAAGGGTGGCAAGAGGTTGCTTTTCTCAGGAAAAAGATTATATTGGGAACCTGAACACATGTTTTTGTAATCATCATAAGGGTGACCAAAATAATGTGTAATAGTTCGCCAAGTACTTTGCCCAATTCATTTACAGGCCCTCTACGCACTTCCCTGAGAGGTAGACTACAAAACCAGTGACTTGGGTGGGTCGATTCTTATGAACTAACTTTCCTACGATCAATTGACGGGTGAGGTGCATTGTGCCACTCTAGATAAAAGATACGATGTAGCCTCATGTGCCCTTCTCTATTGGCATGTTTTACAGGCAGCATATTCTTTTCATTGATGGCAAGTACAACAACAACGATGGCTTAAGTACAAGAAGAATGTGTCAGGCTTGCACCAGAAGTATTTTGGGAAGACGCAGTAGATCAAGCTCGATAATATTAGAAGAGATAGTGCAGAGTATGTGTGTTTTTCATTGATGGAAAAGATCAGGACCAGCAGCGCAGGGATAATGGCATGGCAATGGCAAGTTCAACAAGTGATCGTTGGATCCCATTCAGAAGTGTAAACTCCAGGAGTCAAGGAAGCCACTCACGGCAGAAAATCGCAAAATGAGAAACCATGACTTAAACTCCATTTTGGAGTTTCGGATACTGGGAGTTGGAGAAGTCAAGAGTCGAGACTCGTCATCACAGGAGTCCCAAAGTTGCGAAATGTGAAATGCCAAAATCTTGAAACAGGCAAATCAACAAAGACTCCATTTTAGAGTTTCACAGACCGGGAAACCAAATATCAAAGGAGCTTTAACCTTTGAAGTAGCGAACCTCAAAATCCTGAAAGAAGGAGGACCATCCATATTTGAGAAGGACACGTGGTTACAGATAAGCATTTCGTTGACTGAGAGATCAAAGGAAGGAGTTCCCTAACCTCTCAAACTCGCGATATAAGAAATGGCAAATTAATCTGAGTCATTGATCAAAGGGATATCTTGGACCGTTGATCAGGAACAATGAAGGCTCGTGAATTTGTGAAATGATCCTGGTCGTTGAAGCCAGAGGACACATGGTGAAAGATTGGAATTTCACTGACTGAAAGGTCAAAGGAAGGAGTTCTCTAACCTCTTTAACTCGCGATATGCGAAATCATGAAATAATCCTAGTCATCGGATCGAGGATTGATATGGACTGTTGATCAGGCATAATGAAGGCTCATGAATTTGTGAAATGATCCTGGTCATTGAAGCCAGAGGACACATGGTGAAATATTGGCATTTCACTGATTTAAAGGTCAAAGGAAGGAGTGCTCTAACCTCTCTAACTCGCGATATGCGAAATCACAAAATAATCCTAGCCGTCGGATCACGGATTGATCTGGACTGTTGATCAAACACGATGAAGGCCCGTGAAGTTTTGAAATCATGATAAGATCTAGACCGTTGGGTCCATAGGACACGTGGTGAAAGATCATCATTTCGTTGACTGGAAAGTCAAAGGAACAGGGTTCCCTAACCTCTCGAACTCGCGAAATGCCGAAATGCGAAATTGCGAAATGCCTTTTCACGCAGCCTGTGGTCACCACTAGTGGTCACGTGAGGGGAAGAAGCTAGTGGAGCTAAACTTTTTTTAGAGTTTCGGGGATTGGGACTTGGAGCGTCGAGACTCTTCACCATAAGACTGTCGAAATGTCGAAATGCCGAAATGCGAAAACAGCTTTTGGTGTAGGCTGTGGTCACCATCAGTGGTCATGTGAGAGGGAGGAGCTAGCACCAATTTAATCCCATTTTCGGTGATCATAACATGAAGAGTTGAAACTCTTCACCACAGGAATGCCGAAATGTCGAAATGCGAAATGGCAAAATCAATGCGAGACCCTGTGCTTGTAATCCAACAATGTTGGATACTTGTAAATCTAATCGAAGGGCTATTGTTGCTCTGCACAGTTAATCGATCAGTTACAATTCAGTTAGCAGAACTGAATCATGACTCTTGGATGGTTGGCAATTCAGTTGTTGATGCATTTTCTTGGAGGTTCATAGTGTAACTTCTAGAAATGACTGATGGTTTCTACCAGAGGACTCGAAGAGACTTCAGGGTGATCATCAGAGAAGATGAAGAGTCTCGAAGCATATTCCAGTGGCATGACGATTGTTCATAGAGGATATTGATAGATGTAAGACCGTTGGAGCCTAGAACTGCAATAGAGGGAATGAGCTCGATTGTGACAGAGAATATGAAGAGTCTCGACTACTAGAGAGGATAAGGAATCTCAGTATAACACCCAGTGATGATGGACACATGGGTGTAACTGCTAGAGAAGCTGAAGAGTTGCAATGATGATCAGGCAGAGCACTCGACATTGGGAGAGCATGCAGAAGCATTGTGAATAGAGGATGAAGAAGATGCACAGAGAGAATAAAAATGCAGAACAGAGAAGAGATTGGGTGTTGTTGAGAGTGATTCAGGTGTGTAGAAGGAGGTAGAGTGCAACAGCTGAAATGCACAGAAGAGGAATGGTGCATTGAAGGGACATGGTGCACGGAGCATGAAAGGTAGAATAACATAAAGCGTAAGGAATGGGTGCAGGAAGAAATCGATGTAGGTAGAGCAAAGAAGTGTAGCAGAACAGTGATGAGACTAGTAAGCCATTGATAAATATTGTATCACTGTGATAAATTTATATATAGAAAAAAATTTATTTCAGGGTGGTAGGGAGGTGCTAGGGAGGATTGTTGTCCTCAGAGGTTCAAGTGGGTGCTTGAACACAGGGAGTTTTAGCTTCCATCTGGTTGCAGCCAGAGAAACCAAGGTGGAAAGGTGGTGCAAGGGAGAACTGTTGTTCTCTGTTTTACAGGTTGGTGCCTGTGTGACCAGAAGTTGGTGCTTCCATGCAGTTGGTGCTGGAACACTTAGGGAGTTGTTGCTTCCTTCTAGTGGGTGCTAGAGAAACTAGGGAGTTGGTGCTTCATTCTATTGGGTGCTAAAGAAACCAGAGAGTTGGTGCTTCCTTCTAGTAGGTGCTAGAGAAAACAGAGAGTTGGTGCTCTCAGTAAGTTGCAGCTTGCAAAACAGAGGTTGTATCCTCACAACAAGTTGGATCTCATATGTATGATAATGTACAGAATGTAAAGTTTACTTATCATACCAAGAAGAAGAGGTTTTTACCCTTTATGGGTTTCCTCAAGAAATTTTTGTCTCTGTATATTTCATATGTGTGACTGATGTCGAATGTTCTATTTCTTACCTCCCTGCATTATTTTGATTTTCATTAAGTGATCTGCAAAGAGTTTAAAATAAGCATAATTGTTTAAGCACGGTAACAACTGATTCACCCCCACCCCCTCTTAGTTGTCCAACAATTGGTATCAGAGCCGACCCCTTTTATCTAAGGGTAGATCCTAGAGCTTAAACATGTCAAGCCATGAAGGAAATTCAACCAATAAGGCCCCTTTGTTCAATGGAACAAACTTTGCCTTTTGGAAGGTTAGAATGAGAACATACCTAATGGCCTTAAGTGTTGATGTTTGGGATGTAGTAGAGACTGGAATCATAAATCCTGTTGTGCTATATTCCAAGGATGATAAGTTAGAATTTAGATTTAATGCTAAGGGAATGAATGCTATCTTGAATGGACTTGCAGAAGCCGAGTTTGTAAAGGTGATGCATCTTCAAACTAGAAAAGAAATGTGGGACAAACTCATTAGCAGTTATGAAGGTAATGAGAAGGTAAAAGATGCCAAGCTTCAAAACTACAGAGTACATTTTGAAAAGCTACAGATGAAAGAAGATGAAACCATTGGGAACTATTTTATGAGAGTTGAAGAACTAGTAAATTCAATGAAAGCACTTGGTGAAAAAATTGAGGAACCCTCTTTAGTTCAGAAAATTTTGAGATCTCTGCTAGATAGGTTCAACCCAAAGGTCTCAGCTATAGAAGAACTTAATGATATAAAGGCTTTGGCTTTTGATCAACTTCTAGGAACATTGACTACATATGAAATGAGGATAGTTATAGATAAACCCACCTCTAGAGAAGCATCATTTAAAGCAGATAAGAATGAAGATTCTGAGCCTGATGAAATTGAAACAAAATTCGTGAGAAGACTAAAGAAAGGATCAGGAAAGTACCAAGGTAAGATTCCCTTCAAATGGTTCAACTGTGGTAATATAGGTCATTTTGAAAATAAATGTCCACACAAGAAACATGATCAGAACTCTGAAGGTGAAAAGAAGTTCAAACCTAAGAGATTTGGTAGAAAGAAAAGTTTATATGTAAATGATGTTAACTCTTCAGAAGACATAGATAGTGACTCCTCACATGAAGATAAGTATAGTGACTTCGTGCTTATGGCCCAAGATGATTATGATAATAAAATCACAGGAAGTGAGGATAATGAAGAAGAAGTTGTGGTTGATATGGAAAGAGAACTGATCAGTGCACTAGAAGAGATTGACAGACTCAGAATTAAGAACAGAAATCAAAAGCAATTGTTGATACAGTTCGAGAAAGATAGTAAACAGCTTGATGAAGACTTTTCCCTGCTAAAAGTGGAATTAGAAGAGGCAAAGAAAATCAAGAACATTCTGAAACAATAGTTATCAGAAAAGAAGGTGAGATGTAAATCTTTGGAAGAAGAAGTAGTGAAAACTAGGAAAGAATTGGAGAAGTTTCAAGCCTTGTATCATCAGAATCTGTCAAGTATCAAAGCCTCAAAAGGATTAGCCACATTTTGAATCAGAAAAGGAATCCAAAGTTGAAAATAGGGTTGGTTTATGAAGAGGGATCAAGTAGTGGTCATCCAAGAAATAAAGACTTCATCAAGTTTGTCAAATCTACAACCAATGATGACAACAAACCTGTAGAAACAAAGGAAGATAATCAACCGCCCAAGAGGAGTAAAGAAAAAGGTGCCAGAAATGAATCTGTAGAACAAGGAAATAATACACTCCCTGCTCAAGGAAATCATCAGCATGGAAGAAATCAATTTTCTCAAAGAAGACAACCATTTTCCAGGTACAAAGAATTTTTCTATGGATATTGTTTCTACTTTTCTAACTTTGGTCACAAAGATGTAAATTGTTCCTTAAGACTTATACATGAGCAATTAATATTTCCAAGGAATAAATATCTGCCACAACAAAGAATGATACAGCCAAGTAACAAATCATCACAGATTGCAAATTGCCAAATTAAGTCTAGAGACATGCAACTGAGGAGGTCAAGAAATAATAAACAATCAATGAGTAGACAATGTTGCAACAATAACTTTGACCTATTGAACAATGAGATTGAATGCTATAACTGTCACAACTTTGGCCACAAATATGCAAACTGCCATCTGAAGAATTACAAAGAATATCTAAGGATAAAGTTCTTAGATAGAAAGGCCAACACATGGAAAAGGAAAGATAGTGAAAAAGGTGGTCTAGCACTTTCAACTCAAAAACAAAAGGCCTCTGGGATTATAGACAGTGGATGTTCCAAGCACATGAATGGAGACAAGGATAAGCTTCTGTCAATAAGTAAAATAAAAACAAGAAATGTGATCCTTGAAAATGATGAACCAGGTAAAATCAAGGATAGAGGGATGGTGAGTTTGAGTAATGTCAAAGGAGATGCCCATTACGTTCTGCTTGTGGATGGTCTGAAACATAATTTTCTTAGTACAAGTCAAAAGTGTGACAGAGGTAGTGAAGAGGTGTTCATGTCTAAAGAGTGTAAGGTAAATGTAAACTCAGGACAAGTGGTGAATAAAGGCATAAGGATAATTAATGATGTTGATATTGAATCCTCCCCTACAAGTAAAGAAGAAGACACAGATACAATAAAAGAATGTCCAGTTAGCATCTATCCCATGGAAGAAGTAGAAGAAGAATCATGTCATAAGATGGAAGATGAAGTTTTGAAGGTTGAGAAGTCAAAAACCCAAAGCAAGTTCTTAAACAGATCCATGACCCTGGATAATCTCTTGGATAGTCAGAGATCACCAAATGAAAAATATGGTATTGGATACTGTTAGCGCCAATTCTTGTAAGGGGGTGTTTCTCTCCGATTTCAGGACCTTGGTGTAAATTCATAGAAACGGGGTTGAAAAACCCATCAAATTCATTTTATTCAAAGGCCGCAGTCATGAGCGCCAAGCACAACACACAGAAGAAGTCCATTTCAGGCTTAAAATCAAGCAAGCGGGCATTTTGTTTTCAACGACGAGGATCCATAGATGGAGTAGATTGATGGTCATCAGGTAAGCTTGAGTCACGGAGTTGCACGAGGTTTAGCACATGGGCTCATCTCCTATGGCCAAAGTCATGAAATGATTAGTCGTTTTAGCATTTTGGCTACTGGGATTTTGAAAGACAAGGGTTCACTTCTCCACTGCATTTCGAAACCCCGAAACATGAAATGTAAAAGCCCCTAGGAGCCATTTTTCATTCCGGCTACCGGGACTTTGAAATACAAGGGGTCACTTCTCCACTTCATTTCGAAACCTCAGAATGCGAAATGTAAAATCCCCCAAGACCCATTTCGGCATTTCGGCTACTGGGACTATCAAGGGTGAGGAGTTCACTCCCTCCCATCCCCGATACCCAAAATCCATGGAGTACCTTTGGTTTTAGCGCAAGGTCACAACCCACTATCATATAGAAAGTAGGGCCAAAGGGAAAATATAGGCGCATGTTTAGACCACAGACAGCTAAGAGACAGATAAGGAAGAAATCTTGGTTGTCGATGTTAAAGGAAGATCAAGTTGTTGGTTTGGATAGGCCAATTTTGCAACACAGGGTATCGGGGATCCTAGACACAGAATGAGGAAATACCTGAAAGGAAAATGTCAAAGAATCCTTGAAGATAGTTGCATGGCCCTGTGGTTACATTGAGAATAAAACCCTCCATGGAATGAAGTCTGGCCTCCAAGCTTTGGAAAGCCGACACGTGGTCACTCTCTACGTATTCAGTCTCAGCCACCCCCCATGGAAGAAGTAGTTAATGAATATTCAGTAGGTGGTTGAGATCTCGGCTCAAGCCATAAATGGAAGGCATGGGAAGGGTTAGAAGCAGTCATCTCATGGTACTCCGATGGATAGTTTCCCTGTAGAAGCCATGTCGTTTGAAGTAGTGTCAGACAAGAAGTTTCATGTACAGTCTGAAGGAAGATCATGCACATGTAAAGCCTTAAATGAGGTAGCTCAGCTACCCTCCTTGGGCCAAGGAGGTGAATTGCTCTGAGTATATAGACTCGGTTTTGATATTTTGTAAGGATGGATGGTAGAGCAGAGCTCCCGACTGTAATGTTTTAATGAAGCACTAGTTTTCTTGGCTATGTATCTGTATATGAAATTTCTTTGTTTAATGTAAGGCAACTCTCTTTTTCATCTTGTTTCGATCTCATACTGAAAGGTTTCACGATTGATTGATTCACATGAATCGTTGTGACTATGTTATGATAAAGGATTTATTATAACATTGTCATGTTCTTTTAGTGTTTCTGCTTTTGAATATAAGAAATTCTTGTGTTCAAAGTTTTCTTCTACATGTTGTTGGAAGCTCGATGCCTACAACAGCCCTTCACATTTCCTCACAAAAGTCTTCCTCCTACTCACCCTTATTACAACTTACTGTATGAAGTTGAACCAAGACCTCATCTGCTTGTGCATGCCTGGCCTAGTTTATGAGTTAGAATGATATTGTTCTGAGTTTACTTCCATTCATCACCCTCTATCAAAAAATAGTGACATAAACTGATGGGCCTCAGGCTTACTCCTGTTGCAATCCAGGAGTGACTTCTAACGCCAACATTTATGGTGCCATTGCTAGGGACAAAGTTGAAAATTTTCCCTAGGATCGAACGACATAGAGCCTCTGATTCTGAAGGTGCATCAGGCATTAGAGCCCTACGATATTGCTACTGTGCACCTGGTGACTCCATTGTGATGACTCCACTATGGAAAACCTACTATTTTAGTTGTGGCTTCCAAAGGTAGACACACGTGGTCCCATCCACATATGCCTCTAGCTACACCTGAAGTTGATCTGGAGGTGATTATCAGAAAAGGAAAGGCCTCTAAAGGAGAAACTTCCACCGTTGAACCAAGTAATTTGCCATCTCCTTCTGTAGAAATTCCATTTTCTTCTTCTCAGCTTCCTAGCAGACCTTTTTCTGAAGTTTCTTGTTTCCTAAATTTTGGAAGTGTTCCTGCTGAGTTTTCCCCTCCTGGTCTAGGATTGGAGGGAGAAATCCTTGTCACTCCCCTCTCCCCTGAAGCTATACCTTGGCATAGACCCTGGACCACAGGAGATTTCCCCACCCCTAACTTTACCACTCCTCCTCTTATTACTATTGTTGCTACTGCACAGAGAGAAGCATCTACTGACTCAAGCCCCTTAGCCTTCTCTCTGAATCCCCCATTGTTTCCCCTTCCACCTATAAGCTCATTTCTAGTATCCCCTATTCGAGCTTCTTCTCCTCCGAGTTCTCCTCCACCTAATATTCCTATGGCAAGAGAAAATCCCCCCATGACCACAATGGAGGCTATAATAGCTGCTAGGTATGCTCCCTTTTTGTTACCTCAGCCTCTCAATGCCCTTCCAGCAGATGGCTACCTTAAGAAGCTGCCCAAGTTTACAGGCAAAGGGGACATAGATGCAGAAGAACACCTTGAATCCTTTTACAATTTTACAGATGATCATGTTATCATGCATGCAGATGTATGGATGAGGATTTGTGTCCATAGCCTTGAAGGCGAGGCTAGAAAGTGGTTTAGGGCCCTGCCTCTTGGATCTATCGATGGGATTGAGGCTTTGGATAATGCCTTATTGAGAGAGTGGGGAGACAAAAAAGACTTCATGTATTACATGACAGAGTTCACGTCTTTGAAGAGAAGGGAAGGAGAGTTTGTCTTTGATTTCTTGAAGAGATTCAATAAAATGTACAATAAGATCCCCGCTGAAATAAATCCCTCAGAAGCCTCTGCTAAAATCACTTATGCTAGCACTTTTGATCCCGATTTCTACCTCCTGTTGAGGGAAAGGAGAGCAAATACTCTGGCTCACATGCAGGATGCAGTCGTGGAAGTAGAATCTAACATATTGGTTGTTGACTGACTCAGGAATAAGGCCGATAGAGACATATCTTGGAAGAGACCTGAAGTCTCCCCATCTAATTCCTCTCCCCTTCCCCTTCAGACGGACGAGGTAACTAAAGTGCTAAATTTTCTTTTGGCTAGAATGGAAAGGTGGGAGTTAGAAGGGAACCCCATGTACAGAAATCCCCAAAATACCGATAACAGAGGCTTCAGGAGGCCTAGCGACAATGTGCCATAGGCTTTGCCAAGGGAACAAAGGAACAAAGATAGATATGATCAGAGAATTCAAACCCCTTTCCAAAATATCCTAGTTTCTCATGAGGAAGGAGAAGAGATAGATGAGCTCAACCCCGAAATTCACTGTATTGAAGACACTTCCACTTTTCCCCATTTGACTCAATCTGCATATGAAGGATCCCTTATGAACATTCAAATCAATGAGTGGAGTAAAGGGGAAAAGGCCAACAACACTCCTAACAGATATCATCTCAGGTCAAAGAAGAAAGAAGGGAATTTTGATAGCCATGATCAACCCCTCATAGCGGAAAAACCTGCTAAACCTACAACAATCACTAATAAAGAAAAGAAAACTCATAATACTTTGCCAACAGCCAAAGAACCTGTCTATGAGGTAAGGGAAGCTCCTAAGCCTATTTCCTCCTTTAGTTTTGAGCATGAAATTCAAAATATTAGAATTCCCTTACCCCTCTCAAAACTAGTTAAAAATGAAGATTTCAAAAGGTCCCTCTCCAAACTGCTACAATATGAGTCCCCCCAGCCCTCCAAAGACTCAGTAAATCTTCAAGATGAGAAGCCGGCAGTCATCCTAGGTCCCATGGTAGAAGACAAAGATGATTCATCCCCTCCCTTCTACACATCCCTGAACATACATGATAAGGTGTTGCATAATTGCCTCATGGATTCAGGAGCTTCCCACAACCTTATGCCCAAAATAGTCATGGAAGAATTGGGACTGGAACTGACAAAGGCTTATCATGATTTATACTCTTTTGATTCAAGGAGGGTGCAATTCCTTTGAGTCATCAAAGACTTGGTGATCTCTTTATTTCGGCTGCCAATGAAGAGTGTGGTCATGGACATTGTAGTAGTTAATGTTCCCCCCAAGTTCGACATGTTGTTGTCAAGATCTTGGATTAAAAAACTTGGAGGAACATTACAGATGGATCTCACATATTCCACCATTCCAGTCTTTGGAGGGGAACACAGGAGGTTGTACAGAGAAGCTCAGTTGGCCTACATTGTTAGTGATGAAGCAGACCCCACCAATCATCCTATCTTTGCGCTTGACACTGATTTGGGGTCTAGTTTATTGCATCTCAGTGATACTCCTAAAGCCCCTTTTCAAATTAGAAAGCAACCCATATTTAATCATGAGATACCTCCTCCAACCACCTCTATTTGGAATATGTTCTTTGACGGAGCTTCTTCTAGCGAAGGCATTGGGGCTGGAGTGGTTTTTGTGTCGCCTTGTCAGGAAACCATATCCCTTTCATACAAGCTATAATTTGAAGCTACCAATAATGTGGCAGAATATGAAGCTCTTGTTCTGGGTTTAAGGGATGCAAAAGAAATGGGAATTGAGGAGGTAACAGTGTTCGAAGATGCTGAGTTGATAATCCAACAAGTCAGAAATTCTTATTGGGCTAAGCATCCTCGGCTTAGGGGTTACAAAAATGAGGTGTGGGACCTGATTGATAATTTTTTTTGAGCTTTCAACATTTCTTTTATTCCAAGAAAGGAAAATACTTTGGTCGATTCCTTAGTTGTCTCAACTAGTCTGTTCGGGATCCCTCTGCTACCTAAGAACAAATATGATGTTGAGATAAGATATAGGCCATCTGTCCCAGACAATATCAAGCATTGGAAGGTATTCAAAGACGATCTTGAAATCAAAAAATTTCTTTAGTCTGTCGATGAATTTTCTGCACTGCACATTGATCAGGATCCTAATCTCGAAATTCACCCTCACCCTAAAATATTTTTAAATAAAATTGCTAATCACCATATTATTCATTTTCCTAGCAATCACATTCCCAAGGGACTAGTCCCTTTAGAAAGATTGTTCTATGGAAATTATGTGGCAGTAAAGGGTAGGTTTTCAAATGGATATGTTGATACAGTAGAGTGCAACATCGGAACATAGGAGGAGCCTAAGCTTGTCAAGTTGTCAAGCAGTTTGACCAAAGAGAAGAGGGCCGAATATACCGAGTTGTTAAGAGAATTTGTTGATGTGTTTGCATGGACCTATGAAGACCTCAAGACATATGATACAACTGTCATTGAACACAATATCCCACTGAAGGGAGAGGCTAAGCCATTTAGGAAAAAGCTAAGATAGATAAATCCCATGTTATTGYCTGTCATGGAGAGAGAAGTGAAGAAGTTGTTAGATGCCCAAATCATTGTCCCCTTGAGATATTCTGAGTGGGTGGCCAATTTGGTCCCGGTGAGGAAGAAAAGTGGAGAAATCAGGCTCTGTGTTGATTTCAGGAACCTGAACAGGAGCTCAAACAAAGACAACTATCCCTTTCCCAACATGGAACACATATTGCAGAGGGTAACTAGTGCATCTAGGATATCCATGATTGATGGTTTTTCTAGCTATAATCAGATATCAATCATGCATGAGGACAAAGAAAAAAAAGCCTTCATCACTCCTTGGGGCACATTCATGTATGACAAAATGCCTTTTGGATTAATGAATGCAGGAGCAACATTTCAGCGAGCCATGGACATAGCCTTCATCAGAGAGAAATATCAGTTTGTGGTGATCTATCTGGATGACATCACAGTCTTCTCCAAGTCTGATAAGGAGCAACGCTGTCACTTGAGGAAAGTTTTCTTGAAATGTCGAAGGTTTGTCCTTTATTTAAATCCCAAGAAATCTTTGTTTGCTATGAAGGAGGGGAAGTTGTTAGGCCATATAGTATCAACAGAGGGAGTGAGAATTGATTCCAGCAGGGTAGAGGAAATTCAAACCCTGTCACTTCCCAGGTCTAGAAAGGAAGTTCAGGCTTTTTTAGGGAATATTAACTTTCTGAGGAGGTTCATCTCAAATTTTGTTGAGTTGGTGAAACACATCACAGCCATGCTCAGAAAGGGAAACAAAGTAAAATGAATCGTTGAACCCAAGGAATCTTTTGTCCAAATAAAAAGGGCATTGACTGAGGCACATGTGTTGATCAGTCCTAATTATTCCAAGGATTTCCTAATTTTTTATTTTGCTTCTTTTGATACAGTAGCAGCAGTCTTATTGCAGAAAAATGAGGAAGGGAGAGAGCAACCCATTTCCTTCTTTAGTAAGGCATTAAGAGATGCAAAAATCAGGTATGAGATCATGGAGAAGAAGGCCTATGCCTTGGTGAAATCTCTCAAAGCTTTTAGATTCTATGTCTTGCACTCAAGAGTGACTTCATACGTTCCTTCAGCCTCTGTGAATGACATCCTTATATAGCCTGACATAGATGGGAGAAGAGATAAATGGATTGCCAAGATCCTTGAGTTTGACCTGGAGATAAATCCCACCAAGTTGGTTAAAGGGTAAGGTTTAGCCAAGTTGTTGGTTGAATCCAATTGCAAGGCCTTGGGGGTTAGCTTCATCAACGCTTGCTCATGAAATCAGTAAGCTAAGTTATCCATCAAAATCTCTCGGGGTGGCTTATCACTAGTAGAATGCACCTGGTACAGAGACATTTCTTAATTTCTGCAAGAGTTGAAGCCTCCTGATGGAATAGGAAAAAGAAAGGCAAGATATTTAAAGCTCAAGGTGGTCAGATATTTCCTTATTGACCAAGTCTTGCACTGGAGAGATCCTCTAGGGGTGTTTCTGAGGTGTCTGAATGCACAGGAAGCCCAAAAAGTTATGTTTGATTTCCATAGAGTCCTTTGTGGAGGGCATAATTTTTGGAAGACCACAACCCACAAAATTCTCAGGGTTGGGTACTACTGGCCCACCTTATTCACTCATGTCTATAGAGAAGTCATAGCTTGCATCAAATGCCAAAGTTTCTCAGGAAAGCAACAACTCAAATCTCTGTCGCTAAAGCCTGTAGTAGCTTCAGCACCCTTTCAACAATAGGGGTTGGACTTCATTGGAGAAATTCATCCTCCTTCAAGTGGCCAGCACAGGTGGATCCTAACTGCAACAGACTATTTCACCAAGTGGATAGAAGCTACTCCCACAAGGAGTGCTTCACACAAGGTAATTATCAGCTTCCTGGAGGATATCATATCCAGATTTGGTTGTCCTAGTAGAATTTCCACTGATAATGTTTCTTCTTTCAAGTCTGAGCCTCTGGTTAAGTTCTATGAGATTTCACTAATTCACTCCACTCCCTATTATCCTCAAGGAAATGGACTGGCAGAATCTTCCAATAAAAGTTTAATCAAACTCATTAAAATATTATTGGAAGACAATAAGAGGGTTGGGATTCAAAGCTCAAATTCTCTCTATGGGTCGATCGAGTGACAACAAAGAGGTCCCTAGGCACCTCACCTTTTCAACTTGTGTATGGGATGGAGGTTATGTTTCCCACTCAGCTCACTTTACCTATAGAGAAATTCTTTCAAGATCATGAAGGAGAGCCAGACCATATGGTCAGTGCAACAGGTCAGGGAGCATGTAATGGACATAGCTCATAGTCATCAACAGAGGATCAAGTAGGCCTTTGACAGGAAGGTCAGGAAGGAGGAATTCAAGCTGGGAGATTTGGTGCTTAAATGGGATGCACCCAGGTAGGATAGGGGCAAACACAACAAGTTTTATGCCCTTTGGATCAGGCCCTTCAAAATCTTTGAAGTATTCTTAAATAAAACATACAGGTTGCAAAATTTGGAGGGTGAAGAGGTTTTTAACGACCCAGTAAATGGGCATTTCCTGAAGAAATGTTTTGTTTGAGCCTTAGAAGACTCCTCTGTTTTTGTAAATATTGTTTTTCTGTTTATTTTTGGCTTAATAAATGACTCCATAGCCCAATGAAAAGCAACTGGAACCACAAAAGGAGTTCTTAGAGCATCACAGGGATGACTCTATCCCCCATGGAGCCTAATGTTAGTGCCAATTCTTGCAAGGGGGTGTTTCTCTCCAATTTCAGGCCCTTGGTGTAAATGCATAGAAATGGGGTTGAAAAACCCATCAAATGCGTTTTATTCAAAGGCCGCAGTCATGAGTGCCAAACGCAACACATAGAAGAATTCTATTTCAGGCTTAAAATCAAGCGAGCGGGCATTTTGTTTTCAATGGCGAGGATCCATAGATGGAGTAGATCGATGGTCATCGGGTAAGCTTTAGCCGCGGAGTTACACGAGGTTTAGCGCATGGGCTCATCTATTATGGCTAAAGTCATGAAATGATTAGTCGTTTCAGCATTTCGGCTACTGGGACTTTCAAAGACAAGGGGTCACTTTTCCAGTGCATTTCGAAACCCTGAAATGTGAAATGTAAAATCCCCTAGGAGTCGTTTTGGCATTCTGGCTACCGGGAATTTGAAAGACAAGGAGTCTCTTCTCCACTGCATTTTGAAACCCTGAAATGAGAAATGTAAAATCACCTAGAAGTCGTTTCATAATTTTGGCTAACGGGACTATCAAGGGTGAGGAGTTCACTCCCTCCCATCACCGATACCCAAAATCTGTGGAGTACCTTTGGTTTTAGCGCAAGGTCACAGCCCACTATCATATAGAAAGTAGGGCCAAAGGGAAAAGATAGGTGCCTATTCAGACCACAAATGGCTAAGAGTTGGATAAGGAAGAAATATTGGTCGTCAATGTTAAAGGAAGATCAAGTCATTGATTTGGATAGGGCAATTTCGCAACACAGGGTATTGGGGATCCTAGACACAGCATGAGGAAATCCCCGAAAGGAAAATGTTGAAGTGTCCTTGAAGACAGTTGCATGGCCCTATGGTTACATTAAGAATGAAACCCTCCATGGAATGAAGGCTGGCCTCCAAGCTTTGGAAATCTGACACGTGGTCACTCTCTAGGTATTCAGTCTCGGCCACCCTCTATGGAAGAAGTAGTTAATGAATATTCAATAGCTGGTTGAGACCTCAACTCAACCCATAAATGGAAGGAATGGGAAGGGTCAGAAGCAATCAACTCGTGGTACTCTGATGGATAGTTTCCCTACAGAAGCCATGTCATATGAAGAAGTGTTAGACAAGAATTTGCATGTACAGTCTGAAGGAAGATAATGCGCACGTAAAGCCTTAAATGAGGTAGCTCAGCTACCCTCCTAGGGCCAAGGAGGTGAATTGATATGAGTATATAGACTCGGTTTTGATATTTTGTAAGGATGGATGGTAGAGCAGAGCTCCTAACTATAATGTTTCAATGAAGCACTGGTTTTCCTGGCTATGTATCTGTATATGAAATTTCCTTGTTTAATGTAAGGCAACTCTCTTTTTCATCTTGTTTTGATCTCATACTGAAAGGGTTCATGATTGATTGATTAACATGAATCGTCATGACTGTGTTATGATAAAGGATTTATTATAATGTTGTTATGTTATTTTAGTGTTTCTACTTTTGAATATAAGAAGTTCTTGTGTTCAAAGTTTTCTTCTACGGGCTGTTGGAAGCTTGATGCCTATAACATCCCTTCTCATTTCCTCATAGAAGTCTTCCTCCTACTCACCCTTATTACAACTTACTGTCTGAAGTTGAACCAAGACCTCATCTTCTTGTGCATGCCTGGCCTAGTTTCTGAGTTAGAATGATATTGTTCTAAGTTTACTTCCATTCATCACCCTCTATCAACAAATAGTGACATAAACTGATGGGCCTCAGGCTTACTCCTGCTGCAATCTAGGAGTGACTTTTGACACCAACAGATACAACAAGGAAGAAATCAATACTCCTAAGAAACCTGATACAGGTCCTTCATTTGTGAAAAAGAAAAGCAGGTATGAGAGTGGTTGTAGCGGTTTTTTCCTGTGATTGAATATGGTCATAAAAGCCTTGGATTGTATGCATCATGGAAGAAAAATGAAACTCCAGTAATAGAGAT
Source organism: Picea engelmannii (assembly GCA_009831015.1). Lineage (NCBI taxonomy): Eukaryota > Viridiplantae > Streptophyta > Pinopsida > Pinales > Pinaceae > Picea > Picea engelmannii. Next base: position 1,122,649 of record ML777278.1, on the reverse strand, counting down.
CGATGAGAATCAATGGGGAGATCCAAGGGTCATTTAAAAAGTACAAGCTACAATTACGCAGTGTTTCAGTAGGACAGCTGCATCTTCAACAACAACATTTTGTTTTAAAAAATGATATACATGACATCCTGTAGAGATAACAAGAGGAAAGACCTTGTCAAGGAAAGCTAACCTTTTAGGAACAAATGGGGAAAATAGTCAGAAGCAGAGAGAACACTGACAGGGGGAGTCATCTAGTTATGACAAGAAAAGGTTGATGAAGGAGTCCCAGTAAGAGAGGTGAGCAATATTGAGTATTCTACAGAGGATACAGTGGAAGTTGAAGATGAATATGTCCAAGAATCAGAAGGAGAAGACTTTGGTTTAGATACAAATATTTTGCAGGCCTCAAATAAGAGAGTCCATCCTGTCAAGGGGAGTTTTTGTTGGTTTAATCTCTGATACCTCATAAAAATACTGCAACAGCTCAGGGGGAGCATGTTTTCTTTGACATTGATGTCAAAGGGGGAGAAAAGAGTCTAGGTGCCTTTGTTGCCATCAATTCCAAAGGGGGATATTGTTGGAATTTTTTATAGGCAGTGTATTCTTGTCATTGATGACAAGTAAAACAATGACGATGGCTTAATTATAGGAAGAATGTGCCAGGCGGGCACCATATTTATTTTGGGAAGATGCAATACAGCAAGCTCGATAAGATCTGAAGAGATAGTGCAAAGTATGCATGTTTGTCATTGATGGAAAAGATCATGACTAGCAGTGCAGGGATAATGGCATGGAAATGGAAAGTTCAACAAGTGATCGTTGGATCCCATTCAGAAGTGTAAACTCCAGGAGTCAAGGAAGCCACTCATGACAAAAAATCGTGAAATGTGAAACCACAACTTAAACTCCATTTCAAAGTTTCGGATACTGGGAGTTGGAGGATTCAAGAGTCGAGACTCTTCATCACAGGAGTCCCAAAGTTGTGAAATGTGAAATTCTGAAATCCCAAAATAGGCACATCAACAAAGACTCCATTTCGGAGTTTCACAGACTGGGAAATCAAAGATCAAAGGAACTTTAAACTTTGAAGTAGTGAACGTCGAAATCCCGAAAGCAGGAGGACCGTCCATCTTCGGGAAGGACACATGGTTACTGATCAAAATTTCACTAAATGAGAGGTCAAAGGAAGGAGTTCCCTAACCTCTCAAACTCATGATATGCAAAATCATGAATTAATTTGAGTCATTGATCAAAGGGTTATCCTGGACCATTGATCAGGCACAATGAAGGCTCGTGAATTTTTGAAATGATCCTAGTCATTGAAGCCAGAGGACACATGGTGAAATATTTCCATTTCGTTGACTAAAAGGTCAAAGGAAGGAGTGCTCTAACCTCTCTAACTCACAATATGAGAAATCGCGAAATAATCCTAGCCGTCAGATCGAGGATTGATATGGACCATTGATCAAGCAAAATGAAGGCTCATGAATTTGTGAAATGATCCTAGCCGTTGAAGCCAAAGGACACATGGTGAAAGATTGGCATTTCGCTAACTGAAAGGTTAAACGAAGGAGTGCTCTAACCTCTCTAACTTGTGATATGCGAAATCATGAAATAATCCTAGCTGTCAGATCAAGGATTGATCTGGATCGTTGATCAGACACGACGAAGGCCTGTGAAGTTTCAAAATCACAATAAGATCTAGACCATTGGGTCCATAGGACACATGGTGAAAGATCGTCATTTTGTTGACTGGAAAGTCAAAGGAACAGGGTTCCCTAAGCTATCAAACTTGCGATATACAAAATCGCGAAATGCCAAAATGCGAAATTGCGAAACACCTTTTGGCACAGCCTATGGTCACCACTGGTGGTCACGTGAGAGGAAGAAGCTAGTGGAGCTAAAATTTTTCGGAGTTTCGGGGATTGCGACTTGGAGTGTCGAGACTCTTCACCACAAAACTTCCGAAATGCCGAAATGTGAAAACACCTTTTGGTGTAGGCTGTGGTCACCATCAGTGGTCATGTGAGAGGGAGGAGCTAGCACCAAGTTAAGCTCCTTTTTGGTGATCGTAACATGAAGAGTCAAGAATCTTCACCACAGGAATGCCAAAATGTCGAAATGTCGAAATGCGAAATGGAGAAATCAACATGAGACCCTATGCTTGTAATCCAATGGTGTTGGATACTTGGAAATCTGATCGAAGGGCTACTATTGCTCTTCAAAGTTAATCAATCAGTTACGATTCAGTTAGCAGAATTGAATCATGAATCTTGGACAGTTGGTGATTCAGTTGCTGATGCATTTTCTTGGAGGTTCACAGTGTAACTGCTAGAAATGACTCGTGGTTTCTACCAGAGGACTCAAAGAGACTTCAGGGTGATCACCAGAGAATATGAAGAGTCTCAAGGCATCTTCCAGTGGCATGAAGACTGTTCATAGAGGCTATTGATAGATGTAAGACCGTTGGAGCCTGGAACTGCAATAGAGGGAATGAGCTCGGCTGTGACATAGAAGTCGAAGAGTCTCGACTACTAGAGAGGCTAAGGAATCTCAGCATAACACCCAATGATGATGGACACATGGGTTTAACCCCCAGAGAATCTTAAGAGTTGCAATGATGATCAGGCAGAGCACTCGACATGGGGAGAGCATGCAGAAGCATTATGAATAGAGGATGAAGAAGATGCACAGAGAGAATAAAAATGCAGAATAGAGAAAATATTGGGTGTTGTTGAGAGTGATTCATGTGTGTAGAAGGAGGTAGAGTGAAGCAGCTGAAATGCATAGAAGAGGAATGATGCATTGAAGGGACATGGCGCACAAAGCATGAAAGGAAGAAGAACATAAAGCATAAGGAAGGGGTGCAGGAAGACATCGATGCAGGTAGAGCAGAGCAGTGTAGTAGAGCAGTGATGAGACTGGTAAGCCATTGATAAATATTGTATCACTGTGATAAATTTATATATAGCAAACTTTATATTTCAGGGAGGTGCTAGGGAGGATTGTTGTCCTCAGAGGTTCAAGTGGGTGCTTGAACACAGAGAGTTTTAGCTTCCATCTGGTTGCAGCTAGAGAAACCAGGGTCGTGCAAGGGAGAATTGTTGTTCTCTATTTTACAGGTTGGTGCCTGTGTGACTGGAAGTTGGTGCTTCCATCTAGTTGGTGCTGGAACACTTAGGGAGTTGTTTCTTCCTTCTAGTGGGTGCTAGAGAAACCAGGGAGTTGGTGCTTTCTTCTAGTGGGTGCTAGAGAAACCAGGGATTTGGTGCTTCCTTCTAGTGGGTGCTAGAGAAACCAGGGAGTTGGTGCTTCTTTCTAGTGGGTGCTAGAGAAACCAGGGAGTTGGTGCTTCCTTCTAGTAGGTGCTAGAGAAAACAAAGAGTTGGTTCTCTCAACAAGTTGCATCTTGTAAAACAGAGGTTGTAGCCTCACAATGAGTTGGATCTCATATGTATGATAATGTACAGAATGTAAAGATTACTTATCATACCAAGAAGAAGAGGTTTTTACCCTTTATGGGTTTCCTCGGGAAATATCTATCTCTGTATATTTCATATGTTTGACTGATGTCGAATGTTCTATTGCTTACCTCCCTACAATATTTTGATTTTCATTAAGTGATCTGCAAAGATTTTAAAATAAGAATAATTMTTTAAACACAGTAACAACTTATTCACCCCCCCTCTTAGTTGTCCAACATTCTCGACATCGTCGTAGGTGTCCTTTATCCTTTGAGTTAGAGCACGATCCATGGTTTTTTTGGGATAGAAATCCTATGGGTCAGAGCCTTGCATACTTAGCCCTGTGATCCGATTGATTAATGTCAGATCAACTATTATACGATGGTTTAACCACAAGTATCCACCATGGTAACAATACAGTATCAGCTTGACACATGCATTCACCTCTTGGTGTCTTCCGAAGTGAGGAATCTTCATGACGTTGAGTAGTGTGGACTGCGAGAGGTTCATAGTCCATGATTGGGGAATTATCTTTGAATTCTTTCCCTTTTTTATGGTCAGGTACTTATGTGGGGCTAACATGTTGTATACTTTCCTATCTCCAAGGTTGAAGTCGCTAAACTTTAATGCTGTAATATTTTCTTGGTCTGTGTAAACTGCATGTATCCCTTTTGGGAGGTATGCAATGATCAAGGTGTACTCAAAGTCTCTAGGTACACTATCTCAATTTATAGTGCCTCTCATAGGTGGTAGATATTCGAGTAATATGCTCAGGATCAGTTTATCCTTCGTGAGATCATCCTTGTGCTTGGTTAGCTTTTCATCTGCTTGTTGGGATGGTCTAGCTCGAGCAGTGGATGGAGAGGATGAAAGTCCTCTCGTCGACGATTCTTGTACACCTGTAGACAATCCTCTCTCTAACATGACTCTTTTAGTCATCAAATCGAGGAGTACTTATGTCACTGATTCTTCAACTACGTTGAGCTCGTTGGACATATGTGCTCGGGATTAATTAGATTGGGGTCAAATCAACTTAGAAACTGTACTAGAATAAACAACAAGAGCGCAATGATCACTGTATACAATTCTCTTAGTTTGTGGGCTCAAACGCTTGGTTATCAAAAGCGTTCTCAGTGTGTGGCACGATGGGATAAATAGGTAACTCGAAAACGGTTTGCTGATAATGGGTATGACGCCTCATTAACTCTTGTTTTTTCCATTATGGAATGGTCCAATAGTCTGGTGTCGAGTTGTCTCACCATAAATGTGTTTCTATTTGTTCAAAGCGTCAGTCGAACGGTTATAATGTCCCCAATGGCTATATTGCTTGGCCATGGTGAACTGCCATGTGTCGTTGTTATGATATCCCGACGAAGCTCCAATTCTACAAATTTTCTTTCTGCGAAGTTCCCTCTGAAGCCTTCTATAACTTTTCAATATTATCCCTCTTCTTTCTTAACTTCCTAGCATTCTTTCCAGTGAGTTTTGTCTTGGTATTCCTTTTTCCATTCTGATTCTTATCTTCTTTTGACATAGTCATTGTGCGTTGTTGAGATTATTTCCTAAGATTCAGGGGTAATACCTCTTATTTATCTTGGGTGGGTACTTTAGTCTTATGTGAGTCCTCTAATGTTCTTACAGCTTCGACATCTGGGCCTCTAGTGTTAAATAGCTTCGATTTTCTCTCTTGTTCTTCAATCAAGTGTGTGATCCTTCTAGTCACGAAATCTTTTAACTCTTCTTTCTTCTGCTCCAAAACTTCTTCTTCTTCCTTTCATTTGGATTGATCTCTATCAATCCAAGGTTTTCCTAGTAACATGGTAAATGGGGCGTTGTCCTCAATAAATTTAATAATCTCAAAATCTTCTTTTTTCGAAGTTTCATTGGCATTCATAGATATCTGAGTGAGCTTTCCACATAGGTTTACCATTTTTCCTCTAAATAACCCTATTCCTCCTAATGAGGGAGTCATAGCAGGCCTCCATATAGCTTCCCAAGTTCTCTCTCATGATATTCACATGTGCTTCCTTGTCTACAACACAGTCAATGTCGAAGTCTCCTATTCTTTCTTCAATGCATTCTTTTTCTTTAAATATCTCTCATAATATAACATGTTGGTAGTCATTCAGGGTTTGTTTTATCTATAGCAATGCTTTCTCTGATTCTTTTTGGGGTTATTCCATAGTTTATGGATCTACCTTAGGGTTTTCTTGATTCAGATTCATTCTTTCAAGCTTATCAATCATTCTAGGGAAATCCAATACTTCATCATCCACAGCTCTGCAACAAAGACAACTAGGTCATCTCCCAAGTCATTCCTTAGCAAGATGTCCCGGACTTCTGCAACTGTAACAGAGGATTAATCCTCTCTTTATTTTAAATTATCCCCATCTTCTCCTGTATTTCACACTAAGATCATAGGAGCTAACCTGCAAAAAAAAAATTCTAGGATCCTGCATCCATTTGTTAGTCCAAACATTCTTTCTATGCATAGGTATAACACATCTTTCACTATTCTTATCAGATCTACTCATATCAAATATTCTTTCATCTATTAGTGCCCTAGTTTTTAAGATAGGACAAAATCTATCAAACATACTTAGATCCATACTCTAGAAAGAAAAAATTTCACTTATCTTACATTACAGAGCATAAAGCTTTCAGATCTAGATTTTTTCTATTATTCTTACCTTTATCAGAGAACAGAGCTTACACATCTTACCTTTTTTCTTCATATCTGACCTCCTTTCTTCAAATCTGACCTATTTTCTTCAGATCTGACCTCTTTTCCTGGCACAAAGATTCATAGGTCAAGTAAAATGTTGCGCACTAGGCAAAAAGATCTATGCACAGAGCTTCACAGTTTCAGGTCGAATCTTTGCACAAAGCTTATTCTTCCTTAGTTCCCAACAATCACAGTTTTAGATCCCAACAATGGAACCATTTGTTGGCATAGGGGTAGACCCAGGGTTCAACGCTACAACAACGCACCGAAAAAACCCTAACTACCAGCCCTTTCGGCAACACCTGCAAAGCAGATGAAGTCTCACCAGAGGTAGAGGCAGGGGTGGTTGCAGGACTCAAATGTCTCCAACCTTATCTGGGACACAGATCTATGATTATATTACTTAACAGAGCACTTAGCATCAACAGTTCATCAATATTCAACTGATAACTTCTACACAAACACAACATAGCATCGCATCATTCACTTAGATTTGATGTATTTAAGTACTTTATCAAAACAAGCAGGTCATATCTAGAATATAAAGCACTAAGCACTCTCGTATAGATCATATATAACATTATTACACATCATTAATACAAATCATAAGAAGATTTATCTATCTTTATCAAAGAAATTATCAAAACAAAGTTATAAACACATCAAGACAAGCACAAAGCGGAACAACATAGTGCTTACGTGGTTCACCCCCACCCTAGCGCTACGTCCACCAACTCTTCTTATTTATTGATCTACGCAGCTCGCTGGATCCTCCTTCCATGGTAGATCTAAGCACACAGCCTTCTACAACCTCTTACAATGACTTTCAATCAGCTCTGCAAGTCTCACACAATATGCACAGAGCTCTTACAATCCTTCAATCACATAGATCCTAGCAGTTATCCATTCATCCCTCTCTATATTTCCTAGACATCTATATATATTACAAAATAGGCCTAAACATGGGTAAACCCATGGATCGACATCCCATGCCTGTTACATAATCCCAAAAAACCAAAAAGGACCAAAAAAAGGGACCGATATCCGTGATCTCTGCTTCATCTTGCGCTCCTTCTTTGAAAGGATGTCGAAGTCCAGAATAGGTCAACATGACCAAGAATCTCTGAAAACTCTGTCAAGGGCCAACAGGCCCCCAAAAGTCACCTGTGACTCATCCCAAGTCATTCTTGTCTGACTAGTTTTGCCTCGAACGCCTTGATCTTGGCTCAAGTTGCTTCAGCTTGTTGTTGTTCTATTGCCTCTTGCTCAGTGAACTCCTAGATCACTGTGTCATTCACTAACCCTTCTAGGATTTGTTATGCTACAGTGACAACCTGTTCTAGCTCTGCTCCTCGGCTTCCAACCTCTGTGAACAATTGGCACACCTTATCTTGTACTGGTTGGAGTCATTGAGTTACTTCCATAACTTTTCTTTGAATCATATGGACATGTTTTGGGGAAGTGCATTTCTCTTGAGACCGGTTCATTCTTTCTATGACCAACAGGGCCTTCAGCTGTGCCTGTAGTGTGTCTATGTGTTGCTTCGTTTCCTAGAGTTGTGACTCTAGTGCCTGTAACTCTGGATTCTTGATGAGGTTCTCATATGTTTGGGTGCTGCAGTTACTCAGCTGCTTTCATTCCAGGGCAAGAGATTTTAGTCTGTCAACTGCGTTGCAAGAAGTTGCTTCTCTTAGGTCCCTTACGTCTTGCGGGGTTTCGGGCACAGTGTGTAGTTCCAAATCTACGATGCATTGTTGTAGCTTTTGGATCACTTCTTCAAGTTGTGCCACCTACTATGGAACTCTCTCTTTGGTTTTTACTTCTACGACTGTCATAGAGAAAAGTTATTTGTTGACCATTTCCTTTACTTCAAGTTGATCTACGAGCAAGTGTTCCTTGCTTTACTACAGTTGTTCTTTTTCTTCATCCCACTTCGCTTGGAGAGAAATATTTTCTCGTTCTATAGTACCGCGTTTCTCTAGAAGGACTCCTTGTACTTGTGATAAATCCTGGGTGGCTTGCGTTGTTTCTTCATGTGCTCGTCGAAGGTGAGATTCGACTGTATCAGTGATTCGATGGAGTTGATTTGGCTCATCTCCCAGTTTTGGTGTTCCTAGTGGCAGAGGTGTAGTGGAAACTGTGCAGCTGGACTGTAGTTCCTGCTGCACCCCTTGAAGTTCAACCTCAATTCAATTGTACATATCCTCATTATTAGATTCTTGCCTCTCTACTATCTCCATCGAAGCATCGTTCAGGGTTGCTACGATGAAATCGAAGTCATCTGGGGTGAGGATAGTCTGCAATTTGGTCATGGTTTCTTTCTATTTCTTTCAAGAGGAATGCTTCGGGGGGGAAACCTTCCTTTTTTTGGAGGGGTCTTCCTCCTCTCTAGGTAGTGTTACTTCGCATATTCTCTATTCAAAATCTATTTCATCTATCTTTTTTCCATCACCTCCTTTCGTTGGTGACATGGAAGTAGTATTCACCGAGGCACTACTTAAATCTTGTACTTCGTCGATCTTCTTTGTATTGCTAGGCCTGGGTGCATAATGTGCAGATTCTAGGTTGTCTATGTCATATATCTCCGCAGGTTCTACTAGAATAAGGAGGTCCCCTGACCATTCCTTAGTAATCTCCTCTAATTCCTTCTCCGTTAGCTTGTAGTATGACTGCACCTATTGTTTATGTTCATCAGCATGCGCTGTAATATAAATAAAATGTCGATCAACATTGAATTTCATCAAAGGTCGAAACCTATGTAAAGTATTCAGGGTCATACAAGGCTCAGACTGGGTGGTTGTCTTCATTTGATTGTAGTATGTATGGAACACATAATTTCACTTCCATTTCTTATTCATGTCACTGGAATACCACAGTGTACTAAAATTCATGGCCAAAGTTTCAAAGGACTCGATGTCCGGGAAGGTCGCACCTTCTGGCATCTCCCAGGCAATGAAAGCGATCAAGATAAATACCCAAATGAAATGAAATGTGTACCCTTGATCTAGGGCTTCTCTACAGTAAATTTCTAATTGGTTTGCCAGGTACTTCACCCAATTCATTTGTAGGCCATTCGTGCACTTCCCTCCAAGGTCGACTACAAAACCAATGACTTGGGTGGGTTGGTTCTTGCAAACTAGATTTCTTGCGATCAATTGATAGGTGAGGCGCACTGTGCCTCTCTGGATAGAAGCTACCTTCTAGCCTCGCATGCCCTTCTCGACATCACCATAGGTGTCCTTTATCCTTTGAGCTAGAGCACAATCCATGGTTTTTCCAAGATAGAAATCCTGTGGGTCGGGGCCTTGCATGCTCGACCCTATGATCCGATTGATCAACATCGGATCAACTATTATACGGTGGTTTAACCACAAGTATCCTCCATGGTAACAAGACAACAACATATTGACACATGCATTCACCTCTTGGTGTCTTTTGAAGTGAGGAATCTTCATGATGTTGATCAGTGTGGACTGCGTGAGGTTCATAGTCCATGACTGGGGAATTATATTTGAATTATTTCCCTTTATTCTGTTCAGGTACATATGTGGGGCTAACATGTTGTATACTTTCCTTTCATCGAGGTTGAAGTCTCTAAACTTCAACACTACAATATTTTCTTGGTCTATGTGAACTATGCGTATACCTTTCATGAGATACGTAGTGATCAAGGCATGCTCAAAGTCTCTGGGTACACTGTCTCAATTTATAGAGCCACTCAGAGGTGGTCGATAAGTGGGTAATATACTTGGGATCAGTTTAGCATTCACAATATCATCCCTATTCTTGGTTCTCTTTTCATCTGCTGGCCAGGATGGTCCAGCTCAAGCAGTGGACGAAGAGGCCAACAATCCTCTCGTCGATGATGCTTGTACACTTTTAGACAATCCTTTCTCTGACATGAATCTTTCAGTCATCAAGTCGAGGAATACTTCTTTCATTGATTCTTTGACTGCGTTGAGCTCATCGGACATATGTGCTCGGGATTAATTATATCAGAGTCAAATTAACTTAGACACTATACTAGAATAAACAACAAGAGTGCAATGATCATTGTATACAATTCACTTAGTCTGCGGGGTCAAACTCTTGGTTAGAAAAAGTGTTCTCGGTGCATGGCACGATGGGATAAATAGGTAACTCGGCAACGGTTCATTGGTAATGGGTACAAATCCTCATTAACTCTTGTTTTGTATGCTATGGCGCGATCCAACAGTATTGTGTCAAGCTGTCTCATCATAAATGTATTTCTATCCATTCATAGCATCGGTCAAACGATTATAATGTCCCCAATGGATATATTGTGTTGCCATGGCGAAGTGCCATGTGTCGTTGTTATGATATCCCGATGAAGCTCCAATTATGAAAATTTTCTTTCTGCGAAGTTCCCTCTGGAACCTTCTGTAACTTTTCAATCTTAGCCCCCTTCTTACTTAAATTCCTAGCCTTTTTCCAGTGAGCTTCGTCTCAGTATTCCTTTTTCCATTCTGATTCTTATCTTCTTTTGACATAGTCACTGCGTGATGTTGATATTATTTCCTAGGATTCAGGGGTAATACCTCTTCTTTATCTTAGGTAGGTACTTCAGTGTTCTGTGAGTCCTCTAATTTTCTTACAGCTTCGATAGCTGGGCCTCTAGTGTAAATAACTCTGATATGTTCTCTTGTTCTTCAATCAAGTGTGTGATCCTTCTAGTCACAAAATATTTTAACTCTTGTTTCTTCTGCTCCAAAACTTATTCTTCTTCCTTTTGTCTGGCTTGATCTCTATCAATCCAAGGTTTTCCTAGTAACATGGTAAATGGGGCCCTGTCCTCAATAAATTTAATAATCTCAAAATCTTCTTCTGTCGAAGTTCCATTGGCATTCATAGATATCTGAGTGAGATTTCCACACAGGTTTACTAGTTTTCCTCTGAATAACCCTATTCCTCCTAATGAGGGAGTCATAGTAGGCCTCCCTATAGCTTCCCAAGTTCTCATTGTTACATGTCAAAATTACTCACTTTGATAGTGTCGCAAGTGTCGTTATTACAAAGGTCGCAAGTGTCGCATTTTTCCCACAAGGTCGCAAGTGTCGCATGTTGCTCACAAGTGTCGCAAATGTCAAAGAAAGAATACTGCCATGATTCCTATGTCGTGCCTATAATGACATGAGCAGGACACTTGAAACACCTCAAACATTTGATTTGGAAGAGGAGAAAGGCTTGCAAACCTTTTGCCATCTGAAAGCACCTCAAAAACTGATCTTTTGAAGGAGAGCGCTCCCCTATACCTCTTTTCGGAGCGTCGGTGCTCCCCCTTGTTAGAACCCTATATAATAGGGGATCAGTCTTCTGAATAATATTTGTCTATTTCAGGCGGATGTATTCGCTCACGTCGCTGGGCGAAGGCAGCGAAAAACGCTCGACACTGACCAAGCATAAGATGGATGCTTGCGCGCAAGCTTCAAAGTGAGTTTTGATGTATTGTCTAGCAAAAAGAATAGTGGATTGGCTCAATGTGGTAAAATTTTAATGTTGGTGGCCAAAAATAGAGTTGGTTTGTTTGCCAAAATTTGGTAAATTTGGCTTAAAATTAAAAATGGCCCCTCGACCTTTGCATTTATGCAGAGGTTTTATAAAAAAGTAACATAATGTTTAGCAAAAAATACATTGGCCTCAGGCCAACCTCCTAGAGATCGACACCAAGGTATAAGAATCGTCCAATACACCTACATCAAACACAAACCAAAGTCAGCGCCAATACCAAACCCCAAATCCCAAGCCTCGGGCTCATTACTTGACATAACATATGACTGTTGGTTTATTTAAAAGCTGAATGTTTTGTTCACCACTCGAATGTGGGATATTTCCCACAGGAAATCAAAAAATATATATAGAATGCAGAGTCAAAACCCTCTGCCAGGTGTGGTGTTGAAATAGAGTCAAGGTGTACACATGCATGCAGAGAAGGTTACAGTGTAGGTGTTTGCCATTATATCAAAATGGGTGGTTGTGCTATACGCCTTTCAGAACCATTATTAAAGTTTCGTCCAAGTAATGATTTCAGGAACACTTTACTGCATAAAATGATCCATGCGTACTTGTGGCTTACCAACGGGAGTAGCAACCATGATGATCATGGCCCTTCTTTCAATAGGTGAGGAAGGAAATAAACACCAACATAGCTCCTGATCATCAGAGGCCTGTCGACGGTTATGCCATAACTATTTATCACAGCTTTGACGACGTTAACAATTATAGAGACCATCATTTGAAATGTCAAATTTGTGTAGACCGGATAAAGAGGGAAATGAATCGACAACCTTTAGCTTCAGACTGTATGAGAAGGGTTGCTCGCAATGAACTTTGTGATGATGTTCGTTGCTATTGGCATCAATATCGGCAGATTTGTGAAAGTGATTCTGGTTCTAATGAAAATGCAAGTTCCTTATCCAAAGAAAACTGTAGTTCAGAGACCTAATGTTTGGCCACCGAGTTCCCTATCTGTAGAGCTCTCTAACGATGATGAGGATTGTCATGTTGTGTTTGAGCCTTTTATCCAACAACAGTTTACTACAATAAGAGGCACTGAAGGATATTGCAAGCAAAGTAATTCAGTATGTTATGAAAACGTTTCAGGTTTGAATACTGATAGTTTAGGAAGCAATCTCATGGGCCAGAAGTCAAAATCAATTGGAATGATGCTGAATCCGAATGTATGAATGTTTAAACAGAGGTGATGAAACCTCCCATTTCTTCTATTCCAATAGTGCATCCTACTGCACCTATGGGAATGCCATCAATAAAGGTCGCCTGCAGATCTCTATTGGCTGATGTGGTCTAGCCAGATGCTGTTAAGGAGCTGTGCGAACTGTCGGTCATTGTATCTTGAGAGGCTGCTAAAACTTGTACAGAGGAGAAATGCTTGCAAGCTGATGGAAGTGACCAGTATAGGAACTCAAGATCACTCATGTGTGAGGTAGGATAAAATGAAAGTGAAGACTCCTTCTTCGATAGAAAGGTGTTAAAGGAAAAAGGAAGACGAGTTTGAGTTATTCAAGAGCCCTGATTTAGACCCATGGAATCATTCCCACTTGAAGTTTCAGAAGACACCTGGCAATAACACAATTGGCCATCCAGAACCACGTGGCAGCATTTCAAAGGCAGAGGGTAGCTCAACCAGAGACAGTCTCATCCACATATTCAGGGAGTGGTTACACAGGTGGCATAGCAGTTACACACAGGTGGCAAAGCATCATTTTTTAAAGGCATCGATTCTACAACTGGCAACTGCTCTCAAACAACCTCCAGCATTTAACTAATTCTGCATCTACATGTTTTAATGCCATTGGAGTGAACTTGCCATCAAATTTTAAACCTCCTCCAACATGCTCCAGATGTCGAGCAGCTGATATCACATTTATTTTTCAGTTATTTTGTTGTTCGATTTGTTTGAGGGAGTAATCGACAGGTATTTATTTTGTAACAGTTTTCTATTCTTAGATTGCAGAGTCATGAGCCCGAATCTTTGAAGGCTGGGGATTTTTTGTTATATATAGTGATGTAAAAAACTGAATGAGGGTTCGACTGGGCTGTGAGGAGAGGCTCGACCTGTGTGAGAGGTTCAGAGCTGATATTTTTATTTTTTCTTTGCTGGGTGATGGCTATTTTTCAGCCAGAGAATATTTCTCTGTTATTTTAATGATATATCAGTGGTGTGCCTGCTTCTTCTACAGGATTCTTGTGTAGTGATATTGGTGGAGTTTTCTCTTTGTTAAATGATTTCACCGTCATCTTTTTCCTTTTTCATTTCTTATTGTCAGGAGGAGAGTAGTAGAAACATAATTTATCAACAGATACTTTGTTTCTAAGCTTCTGATAATCTTCATGTTGATCTTCTAAAAGGCTAGCTTAGGGATTCTTAAGTGCTCCTTTGCCTGTCTTTTTCCTCACCTATTCCTTCCTCAAACCAATGCCATCAACACTTAATGCGATCCGATATTGCTGCTACCTTGCCTTGTAAAAGAGTTGTGTCCATATCTGAGAATTTAATCCCCTTGTTTAAAATGCAGACCCCATTTGCCCAATGGCCCTCCTTGCTGTCCCAAATTGACCACTTAAAAACCAAAACCAAAACCCTATATTCTTATAGCTAGCCTAAAATCCATCCCTTACAAACAAAGTTAAATTTGAAAGAGAGATCCCTCTCTGAGTCTTGGAGGGCTAGATCCAAGACTCGAAGCAGTTCGAGGTTACCTCTGTGTTTGCCTCAGCAGCCTTAGGCAAATTACAGAGTGCTAACATTTCTGGTGACTCCACTGGGGACATTCTCCAGATCTTCACTTCAAGTTCAGATTTGACTTCTGACGGTGAACAGAATCCAAACACAAGAAGGCTATACCATTCACCTGGCGACTCCATTGTTGAAGACCCCATGCTACAAAGTTCACAAGTGACTTCACTGCTGAAGAATCCAGATTTCAAAGCCTTGATGATACTTCAAGATGACAAGGTATGTAGACAATCCTATATATTGGGAAGCTGTCAAAGATTTCAGGGATAGAATAGCATATTTTCAATTTGATGAAGCTTCGTTAGAAATTGTGATTCAGCGTTGTGAATCGAAAGATGTTCCTCATGAAATTAAAATGTGTGTTCTCAAGCTAGTTGTTGAAAGACTTGAAAAAGATATTGAGCCTTTGGATACTCCGATTCAGTCTTATGAGCAAATCACATCTCCCAAACCAAAAGATATTGTGTCCTCTTCCGATTTTCTAATTGACGAACCTTTTGTTGACAAGCATAAGTCTGAAGTTGAACAGTTGCAGTCATGGTCTGATATTGAGGACACGGATGGGAAACTTTTCCATGTTAAAGTGCTAAAGGAATACCCAGAAAATCAACAAATAGATCATTTATTTTTTGACCCGGTTGCAAATTATATGGATTTCTTTTTCAGTGCAATTGTTCAAACATGTTCTTTCTGCAAGAACCCGAGCTATCACCCGCTTCCAATACACATTGCGACCTTGATTTCCATCAAGCATGATGAGGAAGCTCAATCAAGGGATCAACTACTGGGTTGGCTCCATTGTCATTTCTGTATTACCCGATTCAACAAAATTATGAGGTAGATTAGGGTAGGTAGGATGCCAATAAGCTCATCAAGATGAGCACTTTCTTTTTGTTTCTTCATGGTTTTATTTTTAGTCTACAGTTTGGGGGCAGCCCAATGAGCAGCTGGTCGGAGAAATTCAGAGTTCATGGATTCTAAACACCTCTTTCAAAGATATTTTCCCCAAGTGGAGCCTATGTTAGAACCCTATATAATAGGGGATCAGTCTTCTGAATAATATTTGTCTATTTCATGCGGATGTATTCACTCACGTCGTTGGGCGAAGGCAACGAAAAATGCCCGACGCTGACCAAGCATAAGATGGATGCTTGCGAGCAAGCTTCAAAGTGAGTTTTGATGTATTGTCTAGCAAAAAGAATAGTGGATTGGCTCAGAGTGGTAAACGTTTAATGTTGGTGGCCAAAATCAGAGTTGGTTTGTTTGCCAAAATTTGGTAAATTTGGCTTAAAATTAAAAATGGCCCCTCGGCCTTTGCATTTATGCAGATATTTTATAAAAAAGTAACATAATGTTTAGTAAAAAATACATTGGCCTCGGGCCAACCTCCTAAAGCTCGACACCAAGGTATAAGCATTGTCCAATACACCTACAGCAAACACAAACCAAAGTCAGTGCCAATACCAAACCCCAAAGCCCAAGCCTCGGGCTCATTACTTGACATAACATATGACTGTTGGTTTATTTAAAAGCTGAATGTTTTGTTCACCACTCGAATGTGGGATATTTCCCACAGGAAATCAAAAAATATATATAGAACGCAGAGTCAAAACCCTCTGTTAGGTGTGGTGTTGAAACAGAGTCAAGGTGTACACACGCATGCAGAGAAGGTTACAGTGTAGGCGTTTTCCATTATATCAAAATGGGTGGTTGTGCTATACGCCTTTCAGAACCATTATTAAAGTTTCATCCAAGTAATGATTTCAGGAACACTTTACTGCATAAAATGATCCATGCGTACTTGTGGCTTACCAACGGGAGTAGCAACCATGATGATCATGGCCCTTCTTTCAATAGGTGAGGAAGGAAATAAACACCAGCATAGCTCCTGATCATCAGAGGCCTTTCGACGGTTATGCCATAACTATTTATCACAGCTTTGACGAGGTTAACAATTATAGAGACCATCATTTGAAATGTCAAATTTGTGGAGACCGGATAAAGAGGGCAATGAATCGACAACCTTCAGCTTCAAACTGTATGAGAAGGGTTGCTCGCAATGAAATTTGCGATGATGTTCGTTGCTATTGGAATCAATATCGGCAGATTTGTGAAAGTGATTCTGGTTCTAATGAAAATGCAAGTTCCTTATCCAAAGCAAACTGTAGGTCAGAGACCTAATGTTTGGCCACTGAGTTCCCTATCTATAGAGATCTCTAACGATGATGAGGATTGTCATGTTGTGTTTGAGCCTTTTAGCCAAGAGCAGTTTACTACAATAAGAGGCACTGAAGGATATTGCAAGCAAATTAATTCAGTATGTTATGAAAACGTTTCAGGTTTGAATACTGATAGTTTAGGAAGAAATCTCGTGGGCCAGAAGTCAAAATCAATTGGAATGATGTTGAATCCGAATGTATGAATGTGTAAACAGAGGTGATGAAACCTCCCATTTCTTCTATTCCAACAGTGCATCCTACTGCACCTATGGGAATGCCATCAATAAAGGTCACCTGCAGATCTCTATTGGCTGATGTGGTCCAGCCAAATGCTGTTAAGGAGCTGTGCGAACTGTCGGTCATTGTATCTTGAGAGGCTGCTAAAACTTGTACAAAGGAGAAATGCTTGCAAGCTGATGGAAGTGACCAGTATAGGAACTCAAGATCGCTCATGTGTGAGGTAGGATAAAATGAAAGTGAATACTCCTTCTTCGACAGCAAGGTGTTAAAGGAAAAAGGAAGACGAGTTTGAGTTATTCAAGAGCCCTGATTTAGACCCACGGAATCATTCCCACTTGAAGTTTCAGAAGACACCTGGCAATAACACAATTGGCCATCCAGAACCACATGGCAGTGTTTCAAAGGCAGAGGGTAGCTCGACCAGAGACAGTCTCATCCACATATTCAGGGAGCGGTTACACAGGTGGCATAACAGTTACACATAGGTGGCAGAGCATCATTGTTTAAAGGCATCGATTCTACAACTGGCAGTTGCTCTCAAACAAACTCCAGGGAATTTTAAACCTCCTCCAACATGCTCCAAATGTCGAGCAGCTGATATCACATTTAGTTTTCAGTTATTTTGTTGTTCGATTTGTTTGAGGGAGTAATCGACAGGTGTTTATTTTGTAACAGTTTTCTATTCTTAGATTGTAAAGTCATGAGCCCGAATCTTTGAATACTGGGGATTTTTTGTTATATATAGTGATGTAAAAAACTGAATGAGCATTCGACTGGCCTGTGAGGAGAGGCTCGACCTGTGTGAGAGGTTCAGAGCTGATATTTTTATTTTTTCTTTGTTGGGTGATGGCTGTGTTTCAGCCAGAGAATATTTCTCTGTTATTTTAATGATATATCAGTGATGTGCCTGCTTCTTCTACAGGATTCTTGTGTAGTGATATTGGTGGAGTTTTCTCTTTGTTAAATGATTTCACCGTCATATTTTTCCTTTTTCATTTCTTATTGTCAGGAGGAGAGTAGTAGAAACAGAATTTATCAGCAGATACTTTGTTTCTAAGCTTCTGATAATCTTCATGTTGATCTTCTAAAAGGCTAGCTTAGGGATTATTAAGTGCTCCTTTGCCTGTCTTTTTCCTCACATATTCCTTCCTCAAACCAACGCCATCAACACTTAATGTGATCCGATATTGCTGCTACCTTGCCTTGTAAAAGAGTTGTGTCCATATCTGAGAATTTAATCCCCTTGTTTAAAACGTAGACCCCATTTGCCCAATGGCCCTCCTTGCTGTCCCAAATTGACCACTTAAAAACTAAAACCAAAACCCTATATTCTTATAGCTAGCCTAAAATCCATCCCTTACAAACAAAGTTAAATTTGAAAGAGAGATCCCTCTCTGAGTCTTGGAGGGCTAGATCCAAGACTCGAAGCGGTTCGAGGTTACCTCTGTGTTTGCCTCAGCAGCCTTAGGAAAATTACAGAGTGCTAACACCCCTTACAGTATTTGGGAGCATTATAAAGCTCCCCTGGCCCTCTTGAGGGAGTGCTATAGGTTTTGAGAGCACTGGTGCCCCCCTAAAGCCTACTAGGGAGCGCTACAACGCTCTGATGGCCCTTTTGAGGGAGCGCTACCTATTTTGGACAGTTGTTAAGTTGTTGAGATGAATGGGGGAAGAATCCTTTCATTCCTGGAAGGTATTTGATTTCGAATCCCTAGTCCAACCATGATCTTAGGGCAGATCCTCAACTGAAGGAGGAAAATCCTCACCTTTCCCAAGGATATCTCAAAGTTGTTGAGCCTCTCCAAGGCTATATAAGCAAGCTTTCTAATGGTGAAAGAGGAATGGAAAAAGGAGAATCACACCAAACTTATGATCTCATAAGTGGTGCTGGAACGAGGGAAGAATTGGTAGCATGAAACCTATGATCTCATAGGAAACACACAGTCAGCCAAAGGAGAGTGATCAGTGAAGCCACTGTCATCCAGGTTGTGGATTTTTCGAGAAAGGGTTAGACAAAGAGGACCCGACGAAGCTGTCGCATTCGCATCTATGATTGTAAGTACTGTTGTCATTATTCTCATTAATATGACATGCTTGGCCTATTTCTTTCTAGTATGTTTCTAATGTTACATGAACTTATCATTGATAGATAGATCTGTTTTCAAGCTAACATCAATAGAGTAGGAAGTGGTCGTATCTTGTTTTTCTACAGGACCCAGCGAGGAGCAAAGGATCGGAGCACAACTTGGAGCGTGCAGGGACAAACATCGATAAAGAGGTACTTTTGTTCTCCTTCCTTCTCATGTGTTAGTTTAGATAGATTTGAAAGAAAGTCAGTGTCCACGTTAAGCATTTTCTGTCTTAGAGTTAGGGTCAAGCTCTTAAAGGCGATCTACCTTTCTGCAGGGAGATTTTCCTACAACACTTGTCGTCATGATATTCACCTGTGCTTCCTTATCTAGAACACATTCAATGTCGAAGTCTCCTATCTTTCTTCGATGCATTATTTTTCTTTAAATATATCTGATAATCTAACATGTTGGTGGTCATTCAGGGTTTCTTTTCTCTGTAGCAATGCTTTCTTTGATTCTTCTGGGGTTCTGCCATAGTTTATGGATCTGCCTTAGGTTTTTCTTGATTCAGATTCATTCTTTCAAGCTTAACAATCATTCTAGGGCAATCCAATACTTCATGATCCACAGATCTGCAACAAAGAAAATTAGGTCATCTCCCAGGGCATTCCTTAGCAAGATGTATCGATCTTTTGGAACTGTAATAGAGGGTTAATCCTCTCTTTCTTTTAAATGATCCCCAACTTCTCCTGTACTATGCACTAGGATCATAGGAGCTAACCTACAACAAGTTATTTCTAGGATCCTGCATCTATTTGTTAGTCCAAACATTCTTTCTGTGCATAGGTATAACATATATTTCACTATTCTTATCATATCTACTCATATCAAATCTTCTTTCATCTACTAGTTCCCTAGTTTTTAAGCTAGGACAAAATCTACCAAACATACCTAGATCCATACTCTAGAAACAAAAAATTTCACTTATATTACTTTTACAAAGCATAAAGCTTTCAGATCTAGAATTTTTCTACTATTCTTACCTTTATCAGAGCACAGAGCTTACAGATCTTAACTCTGTTCTTCATATCTGACCTCATTTCTTTAGATTTGAAATCTTTTCTTCAAATCTGACCTCTTTTATTGGCACAAAGCTTCACAGGTCAAGTAAAATGTTGTGCACTAGGGAAACAGATCTATGCACAGAGCTTCACATTTTCAAGTCGAATCTTTGCACAAATATTCTCCTTCCTTAGTTCCCAACAATCACAGTTTCAGGTCCTGGAAACAAAACCATTTGTTGGCACAGGGGCAGACCCAAGGTTCAATGCTACAATAATGCACCAACAAAACCCTAACTACCAACCCTTTTATCAACACCTGTGAAGCGGATGAAGTCTCACCCGAGGTAGAGGCAGGGGTGGTTGCAGGAATCAAGTGTCTGCAACCTTAGCTGGGACATGGATCTATGATTATATTACTTAACAGAGCACTTAGCATCAACAATTCATCAATATTCAACTGATAACTACTACGTAGATAGAACATAGCATAGCATCATTCACTCATATCTTATGTATTTAAGTACTTTATCGAAACAAGTAGGTCATATCCAACATATCAAGCACTAAGCACTCTCGTATAGATCAGATCTAACTTTCTTACACATCATTAGCACAAAGCATAAGAATATTTATCTATCTATGTCAAAGCACTTAGCAAAAAGAAGTTATAAACACATCAAGACAAGCACAAAGCGAAACAACATAGTGTTTACGTGGTTCACCCCGCCCTAGGTCTACATCCACCAACTCTTCTTCTTTATTGTCTTCAAGTAATTAGTTACAAGCACAAATCCTCAAAAACCCTACTTTTCCTAGGACAGGATATCTGTGCAGCTCGCTAGATCCTCCTTCCCCGGTAGATCTAAGCACATAGCCTTCTACAACCTCTTACAATGACTTTCACTCAGCTCTGCAAGTCTCAGCTCTTAAAATCCTTCAATCACATAGATCCTAGCACTTATCCATTTGTCCCTCTCTATATTTCCTATACATCTATATATATTACAAAATAGGCCTAAACATGGGTAAACCCATGGGCCGACATCCCATGCCCATTACATAATCCCAAAAACCCAAAAAGGACCCAGAAAAGGGCCCGAGATCCGTGATCTCCACTTCATCTTGTGTTCCTTCTTTGTAGGCTGTCGAAGTCCAAAATAGATCAACATGACCAAGAATCTCCCAAAACTTGGTCAAGGTCCAACAACCCTCCACCATACAAATGCAGAGCACTGCCTGATAAACAATAGAGATGGAGAGTGTATTAGCATTTTCTTTCCAACAAAGGTGAGTGCATATTATAAACTTAAGGATGTCGAGGTCAGGCTAAACATGGATTTTGTTGTTGAGTTCTATGAGTGCCATAATACTGTTGGTCACTATAATTGCTTAATTAATTTCAAACAACCAAGTGAAACATAAATTATCAACCCAGGGAAGTCTTTTGTTTCAAAGGTAGCTGCGCACTATATATGCTCAATTCCAAAAGCATTTAGTATTGTAGTAAAGA
>ML777278.1:1065276-1087708 GCA_009831015.1 Picea engelmannii | reverse complement strand
TTAAGCATAAAATAATGAGAAAGGACGTTGTATACCTTGGAATGATCAGATGGAATGATAGTATAAGTCAAAATGCAGGTGATGAAGGGTAAAATAATAGCAAAAAGTATGGGCAAAAAGGGTACAATATGTGGTCCTAACAAATACCAATCAATTACTAGTATCCTGGTGGATGGAAGACAAGAAGTTCGTAAACCGAGCCTCATGGTGGTACAATAAAGTGAACCTTAGGGAACCCTACATGTCTTTTATGGCCCTGATATATCGGTTGTATGGGGAAAAAAACTCTCCAGCTTCTCTGAGACATGGTTTCCTTTGGCTTACACAGTGGCTATGTCTGGAATAAATTTTAACTGGGGAGCCATTATTTCCAAACAATTGAGCATTGGGATAAAGGAAGCACAGAATCCAAAATCTAAAGAAACCCCTGCGTTTTTATGGCATCTTATCTTCTGGATGTGATATTGTTGGCCCTTGACCAAGTTTTGAGGATACTTGGTCATGATCGACCTATTTTTTGGACTTCAACAGGCTGTCGAAGGCGGAGCACAAGACGAAGCGGAGATTGTGGGATCTCTGCCCCTTTTAGGGCCCTTTTTGGGATTGGGATTATGTAACGGGTATGGGGATGTTGGCCCATGGGTTTACTGATGCTTAGGCCTATTTTGTATGTATAAATAGAAGGCTAGGCAATGTAATAAGTAGTTGAGTTGTTGCAAGTTGGCTAAGAGCTAGAGTTGGATCTGTGTGATCAAGAATTGTAAGGCTGTGTGCATACTGTGTGAGACTTGTAGAGCTAAGTGCAAGTCATTGTAAGGGGTTGTGACAAGCTGCGTGCTTAGACCTATTCAAGGAAGGAGGATCTAGCGAGCTGCACAGATCTCCTGTCCTCTATGGAGTAGGGTTTTTGGAGGCTCTGTGCATGTAACCTATTGAAGAAGCTAATAAAAAAGAGAAGAGTTGGTGGACGTAGCCCTAGGGTGGGGGTGAACCATGTACATGTTGTGTTTCTATGCTTTGTGCAATGTGTTGATGTTCTTATGTGTTAATGTGTTTATTGATTTGATATAGATGAATGATCTATCGATTCTTAGTGCTTAATAATATGGATGGATGTTAGATCTGACTAGTATACATGTTCTTAGTGTTGAACTTGTTAAGATCTTATATGTATCCTCATGCTAAGTAGGGTTTAATTGCGTTGTAACTAAGAAATGAATATTGATAAATATAACTGTTGAGTGCTCTTTTAAATATTATAATCACAGATCTGTGTCTCAGCTAAGGTTGTAGAGGTCTGAGTCCTGCAACCACCCCTGGCTCTACCTCGGGTGAGACTTCATCTGCTTTGCAGGTTTTGCCGAAAGGGTTGGTAGTTAGTGTTTTTTTGGTGTGTTGTTGTAGCATTGAACCCTAGGTTTGTCCCTATGCCAACAAATGGTTCTGTTTCCAGGACATGAAACTTTGATTGCTGGGAACTGAGAAAGAAAAAGCTTTGTGCAAAGATCTGACCTGAAATTGTGAAATCTATGTGCGTAGATCTGTTTCTCTAGTGCGCAGTATTCTACTTGATTTGTGAAGCTCTATGCTAAAGAAAGAAGTCTGATTTGCAGAAAAGAGGTAAGATTTGAATGCTTTGTTCTCTGATAAAGGTAATAATAGTGAAAAGTTTTAATATCTGGAAGCTTTGTGCTCTGCTAAAGATAAGATTTGTGGAATTTTTTTTTTTCAAAAGTATGGATCTAGGTATGTTTAATAATATTTATCCTAGCTTGAAAACTAGGGCACTGATAGAAGAAATAAGATTCGATATGAGTAGATCTAATAATAATAATGAAATATATGTTATACCTATGCATAGAAAGAATGCTTGGACTAACGAATGGATGCAGGATCTTAAAAAGAATTTTTTGCAGGTTAGCTACCATGATCCTAGTGCGCAGTACAGGAAAGGTTGGGGATCATTTAAGAAAAAGAGAGGATTAACCCTTTGTTACAGTTGTAGAAGACCAAGACATCTGGCTAAGGAATGCCATGGAAAGAGACCTAGTTCCCTATGTTTCAAAGATATGGACCATGAAGTATTAGATTGTCCTAGAATGATTGCTAAAGTTGAAAGAATGAATATGAACCAAGAAAACCCTAAGGCATATCCAGAAACTGAGATTGTGACAGAACCTCGAAAAGGATCAGAGAAAGTATTACTACAGATGCAAAGAACCCTGAATAACCACCGACATATCATCTTATCAGAGATCTTCAAAGAAAAATAATGTATTGAAGTAAGAATAGGAGACTTCGACATTGACTGTGTTCTAGATGAGGAAACACAGGTGAATATCATGAGAGAAAGAACTTGGGAAGCTATAGGAAGGCCTTCTATGATTCCTTCATTGGGAGGAATGGGATTATTTAGAGTAAAGGTGATAAACCTATGTGGAAAGCTTACCCAGATATCTCTGAGTGCCAATCGAACTTCGACAGAGGAAGAATTTGAAGTTGTTAAATTTATTGAGGACAACGCTACATTTACTATGTTGCTCGAAAACCTTGGATTGAAAAAGACCAGGCTAGAAGGAAAGAAGAAGAAGTCTTAGAACAAAAGAAGCAAGAATTAAAATATTTCATGACTAAGAAGATCGCACACTTGATTAAAGAACAGGAGAACAAATCGAAGCCAATTGAAACTAGATAATTGGATGTAGAAGTTGCAAAAGTACCAGAGGACTCCCAAAAGATTGTAGTACCTATTACAGGTACAGATGAAGAATTACCCTTGATTTCTAGGAAGGAATCCCACCAGCACGAAGTTACTCTGCCAAAAGAAGATAAGAACCAGAATGGAAAAAGGAATTTTGAGATGAAGTTCACTGGAAAGAAGGCTAGAAAACTAAGTAAGAAGAGAGCTAAGATTAAAAAGTTACAGAAGGTTCCTGAGGGAACTTCGCAGAAGGAAAATTTGCAAAATTGGAGCTTCGCCAGAATATCAGAACAGCGTCACATGGCACTTCGCCATGGCAAAGCAATATAGCCATTAGAGACAGTATAACTGTTCGATCGACGAATCGAACGGGTAGAAATGAATTTATGGTCAGAAATTTTTCCACTAGACTATTGGGACCGCGCCACAATGGACAGAACTAAGTTAATGAAGGCTTCTCGCCCATTGCAAGAGATTTGTTTCCGAGTTATCTATTTATCCTGTTGTGCCACACAATGAAAACACTTTTTCCAATCATGACTATTAGAGCTCACACCATAGTGGATTTTTCACAGTGATCACCATGTTAGTTCCATCGATCTCATTGTGTTAGCCTGTTACTCTCCAAACCTGAGACATTCAACCACGAGTGTGCATGTTAGACGAGCTTAGCACTGCAGAGAAAATTTTCGAGGAAGTTCTTATTGACCTAATGACTGAAAGGGTAATGTCTGCAAGAGCAATGTCTGCAGGTATTCAAGAATCATCGATGAGAGGACCTCACGCCTCTCAGTTGACTTCTCATGGAGCTAGATCATGCAAGCCATCAGCAAAAAAGAGAACTAAACACATAGAAGACCTAGCCAATGCGAAGCTAATCCCATCCATATTGCCACATTACATCCCACCTCTATTCGAGGCAATGAGTCGAGATAGTTTACCAAGGGAATTCGAGTACACCATGATTACTGCGTAGGGGATACGCACAGTTCACGCACAGTAGGATAAGATCACAGTGTTGAAGTTCAGTGACTTCAACCTCGGAGATCGCAAAAACTATAGTATGATCACCCCATATAAGTACCTGACCAAGACGAAGGGAAAGAACTCAAAGATAATCCCTCAACCATGGATGATGAACCTCGCGTAGTCCACCTTTTTAAACGTAATGAAGATTCCACATTTTGAAAGGCATTAGAAAGTCAACACTTGTGTCAAGATGCTACTATCGTGTTACCATTGCGACTATTTATGGCTATACTTTCATTTTACAGTTGATCCGACATTGATCCATAGGATCATAGGGTTGAGTATGCAAGGACGTAACCTGTAGGAGTTCTACCCAGGAAAAGCCACAGATCATGTGCTAACACAGAATATTAAGGACACATATGGCGATGTCGAGAAGGGGAAGCGAGGCTACAAGGTATCCTCCATCCAGAATGGCGCAATGCTCCTAGCATGTTAGTTAATAGATGGAAAGTTGGTATGCAAGAACCGACCCACACAAGTCATAGGCTTTGTCATTGACTTCACGGGGAAGTGTGTAGAAGGCTTACAGATGAACTGGGTGAAGTACCTAGTCAATCATCTCGAACTAGACTATCGCAAAGCACAGGATTAAGGCTATGAGTTTCACTTCAATTGGATCCTTATCCTTATCTCCTTTTTTTCCTGGGAGATGTCGGAAGGTGCAACCTTCCCAGATATTGAACCATTCGAGATGCTTGTCGCGAAGTTCTCTACCCTTTGGTACTCGAGTGATATGAACAAATAGTGAAATTCGAACGTTGTTTTTCATACATACTACCTTCAGCTAAAGAGATCCATAGAAGCAGAACCTCATAGGACTATGAACACCTTACATGGATTCTGACCTCTGATGAAGTTCTATGCATATCGACACTTCATCTACCTTATAATGCGAAATGATTAACATAAGGAGAAATTTCAGTCATACTACAAGCTCACGGAAGAGGATCTTGAGGAGATCACTAAAGACTGGTCTGCAGATCTCCTTATTCTAGTAGACCCTATAGAGATGTCCAAACCTGATAGGCTAGAAACCGTGCATGACACACCTGGACCCAACAAAATGAAGAAGACCAAAGAGGTCCAAGAATTAAGCAATGCTTTAGGAAAGACTACTTCAGTATCACCTAATCAAGGGGGTGATGACGATGCAGAAGAAATAAATGGTAAAGGATCCGAACATAAGCAAGGCAAAGTAATGTCGCTAAGAGATGAGACCAATCCCCTGAAGAAGAGGAAGGTTTCTTCCATGAAACCTTCTTCCTAGAAGAAATTGAGAGCCACCATGACCAAGATGAAGACCATGCTTACTACTGATGACTTCAACTTCATCATAGCCGCCCACAATGATGCTTCGCTAGAAATTGTGGAGAAACAAGAAGATAAGCAGGAGGAAATGTATGATAGACTTAAGGTCGAGTTCTGAGGGGTACAATAGGCCCTTCAGTCCAGCCGCATAGTGTTCACTGCACCCCTGTCATCAGTATAACCAGATTTGGGAGATGAGCCAAACCAACTCCGTCGATTAGTTGATGCAGTCAAAGATCATTTTCGTCGCGCACAAGAAGAAGCCAAACAAGCTACCTAGACCTTGAAGCAAGTACAAGGAAACATTATAGAACAACGTAGAATATAAGAACAGGAGAAGGTTGATCTCCAGGCCAAGTTTGAAGTAGAGAAAGCACAAATGCAGTAAGAGAAGGAATTATTGCTCACAAGGAAAATCAAGGTAAAAGAAGCAGTCAACTGAGCACTTCGCTCTGTGACAGGCTGCAAGCCACAGGCAGAAAACTTGGTTAAGAATCAAGTAGAACAACTCATGGAAGCCATCCAGCAGCTACAAAAAAGAATAGAATATTTAGAGCTCTGCACAATTCCCAACACTCTACAGGATGTAAGAGATCAAAGAGAAGTGACTACCAGGAGCACAATCGAGAGAATAAAGGCTCTTGCCATGGAATGCAAGAAAATCAGTGATTGCAGTGCCCATACTTATGAGAAACTCACTGAGAATGTAGAAATAAAGGCACTAGAGTCGAAGCTCCATGAGGTGAAGCAGCAAGCAAAAACAATACAGGCGAAGTTGAAGCCCATGTAGGTTGTGGAAAGAATGAAGTGATCCTAGGAGCAGCGCACTGCCCAGCAGCAGGTTCGCACCATTCAGAGAAAATTCATGGAAGTAACTCAGAGGCTCCAACCTATATAGGATGAGGCTTACCAACTATTCACAAAGATTGAAGGTCAAGGAGCAGAATTGGAGAAAGTTGTTGTTGCAGCAGAATAGGGCCTGGAAGGACCCGTGAACGAGGTAGTCATCCAAGAGTTCATTGAACAGGATTTTGTGGCATAGAAACAAGTCAAAGTAGATCGAGACAAGCTCAAGGCTTTCAAAACAGAACTACCCAAATCAAAGTGACTCGAGATGAGTCACATGTGAGTGTTGGGGGCCTGTTGGCCCTTGACCAAGTTTTGAGGATACTTGGTCATGATTGACCTATTTTTTGGACTTTGATAGGCTATCGAAGGCAGAGCACAAGATGAAGTGGATATCACAGGATCTTGACCCCTTTTTAGGATTGGGATTATGTAACGAGTATGGGGATGTTGGACCATGGGTTTACCCATGCTTAGGCCTATTTTGTATGTATAAATAGAAGGCTAGGCAATGTAAGAAGTAGTTGAGTTGTTGCAAGTTGTCTAAGTGCTAGAGTTGGATCTATGTGATCAATAATTTTAAGGCTTTGTGCATACTATGTGAGACTTGTAGAGCTAAGTGAAAGTCATTGTAAGGGGTTGTGGCAAGCGGCGTGCTTAGACCTATTCAGGGAAGGAGGATCTAGTGAGATGCGCAGATCTCTTTTCCTCTACGGAGTAGGGTTTTTGGAGGCTCTATGCATGTAACCTATTGAAGAAGCTAATAAAGAAGAGAAGAGTTGGTGGACGTAGCCCTAGGGTGGGGGTGAACCACGTACATGTTATGTTTCTCTACTTTGTGTAATGTGTTGATGTGATTATATGTTAATGTGCTTAGTGCTTTGATATAGATGAATGATATGTCGATGCTCAGTGCTTAATAATATGGATGGGTGTTAGATATGATTGGTATACATGTGCTTAGTGTTGAACCTGTTAAGATCTAATCTGTCTCGTCATGCTAAGTAGGGTTTAACTGCGCTATAAATAAGAACTGAATATTGATAAATATAACTGTTGAGTGCTCTGTTAAATATTAGAATCACATATATGTGTCCCAGCTAAGGTTGCAGACGTCTGAGTCATGCAACCACCCCTGCCTCTACCTCGGGTGAGACTTCATCTGCTTCGTAGGTGTTGTCGAAAGGGTCAGCAGTTAGGGTTTTGTTGGTGCGCTATTGTAGCGTTGAACCCTGGGTCTACCCCTATGCCAACAAATATGTGCTAGGAATGTGTTCCTAGGTTTGAGTTTAAGTTGGCATGTATTTTAGTTTTGAGTCCATGTTTATTTCAATGTCTTATAGAAAAATAGGTACAAAAGATTGATCACTAAAATTTTTTATGGATTTATAGCTCGGGTACATTCACTAATATTTAAACAAGACTACTCATGGCTCTTTTAGGAAGTAAGGAGAGTGATATATAATATTGGACATTGGTACCTAGAAGAAAGAATGATGTAGGCATGAGTAACCTCTAACACCTGCTCTCAGGATCGCTCAATCAACTCATGAACCGAAGTGACTCTTTCGATTCCTTACTGGAATCCCTGATGACAACCCAATCCATAGGTCCTTAACTCTCCCTCACGGCCTTCTGAATTCAACCGCGATCTTCCCCAACTCAATATCCGGTTTCGGGGTTTCTCTTTCTTCGATGTCAAGAACCTCTGTCCCCACAATCTCCTGATTGTCGATTTTTCGATACACGCCTCTTTTACATGTCATCTCCCCTGGCTAAAATCCTGGCCCATATGACCACTATTCCATAAGACCACAGCTTTACCTCCCTATCGGGGTTTCAGACTTTGCAATGTTGAAGTGCGTAAACCTCTTGTCCACGGGATTCGCGATATCCCAATTCCTGAAATGTCGATGGATGACTTCCTTTCGGGACTTCCCTGATGGCTCCAATTGCTACCACGCATCCCCTCAAGATGGACAGTTCTGATTGCCTCTCACAATTTCATGACTTTTGATGCTCCAAAAGTCTTTCCCTTGGGATTCACGAAATGCCGAACCCTGATGCGCCGGTTTGAATTTTCTATCGGGACTTCCCTCGATAGTCTAGATCTTTGGCACGTATCCTGACTGATGGACAGCCCTGATCCAATCTCGCGATTTCAGATTTTCTGATACCTCGATGACATAAATTCTCTGTCAACTCAAAACCCCGGTAGTCGATATCCTGATGGGTTGCTTGATCCCCTCCACACGTCTCCACAAACGGATGGCTCAGATCCTTCCCGGGACCTTTCCTATAGAAATTCCCGATCTCTTACCCTCGTGACTCCCGATATCATGAACACCGATATCCTGATGGCGTTGAGACTTACCTCTATGAACCAGTGCCTGGATCTCTGAAATGGATGATCACGCGACACGCGTCCTCCCTCAGAAGGACGACTATGATTCTTTCATTTTTTCGGGACTTGAAATGTCTCGGATTTCTCGACCTTAGGACCTCTGATATCCCGAGTGTTGATATCCCAATGTCTAGTGTCCAGATCTCTTGAATGGATGATCACGTGACACATGTCCTCTCTCAGACGGATGACCCAGATTTGTGTCGGGGTTTTCAAGGTGGACTTACCCAATCTCCTATCCACGGGAATGCCAATTTCATGAACGCCAATATCCCGATGGCCTTGCCTCTCGTTGGGATTTTCCCCTCAGCTATTCTCAATGGTTTAACCACTGTGCACCTTCCGACCAATCCAACGACTGACCGATCCAACGACTGACGGGATTTCTGAATGAGATCTAACGGCTCATGATCTCCCCCTTCCGTGCATTTCTCCTGCTCCTTCCTGGACATAGAAACCAATGGTCTAGATCTCTTTCTCCGCCTGATCTGACGACTGTTGTGCTCCCTCCTGAGCTTGCGCACTGTCTTCCAAGACTTGGAAGAATTTCAAGTTCCCTAAGGCCTCGACCTTTTCCTTTCTTCTCTCTAAGCTCCTTTACCTGAGTTCTCTCCGTGCACCCTAGAAACGCTAACTCCTCCTGAGCTTCTTAACTACTCAGACCCCTAAGGGATTTTATCCTTCTGCCTTCTCCCTCAGATGGAGAATGTTTGGATGCCCTCTTGGTTGTCCTTCTACTCAAGAAACTTCTTGATGAGCCTTCAGGGTGTTCAGCAACCCTATGGAGATCCCTCAGTGGGTTCTTCCTTCAAATCACATAACTCAAAAGAGTTCTCTTCTCTTCGGTGTCTGTCTACACACCCACTCAATGCCCACCTGGCAGAGTATCTTCTCCCAGAACTTCCAGCAGTTCTGTCCTTTATGAACTCCTTGCACCCGCTCAATGCCCACCTGGCAGAGCTCTCAGAATCCTCAGTGATTCTGGTCCTCTTTTGAGAACTCACAACAGAGTTCTTCCTCTTTGCACTCCTTGCACCTGCTCAATGCCCACCTGGCAGAGCTTCACATAAATCCTTAGAGATTCTGTCTGCAACTGTGTCTTCTCCCACATAGCCTTGCCTCCAAGGTGTTCAACAACCTTGAGGTCTTCACTGAGTTTTTGACTCCATTTCATGTGCCGCAACACGCCTTTGTTTGAACCCGCAGTGTTCAGAAATGCATCCTCTGTGCATGGCTATCAGAACCCGCAGTGTTATGTCACAACCTCCTAGTGTGAAGCCTCAAAGACCTTCACCTAAGATCAGACACACTCCTGCAAATGCACACCTACATCATACATCTACAGCATACAATTTAACACAGAGAGACATTCACATAACAAACAGAAATGCAGAAAAAACTGCTCTTTGTATTAAAATGGCAAATGCATGTATTTACAAGGTGTTCCTGAGCACGGACTATAACAAGGTCTCGGATCTGCTCTCTACTCTTAGATTCTAGCTCAACTACCACTCAACTCTCCTCTACTACTACAAAATGAGATACGAAATCTCTTTTACCTGAGGGGGCTCTTCAAGCTCTTCCCTCCAACCTACCTACCCTATTCAATTGCATTGAATGGGTTGTCTAGTCCGCATCTGGATCTAGATCTCAGCCTTACAAACATTAAAGGCCGATCTACCTAATGCCTGCATAAAGGCATGGCTTCCCAACTCGACAGCTTAAACATTAAATTACATTCAATTCAGATTTAAATGAGGACTGTGCCTCTCTCTTCAGCTTTGAATGCACGTGCTTGACGTGGCTGGCTAGCTAGCTGGCTGACATGGAGAGATGCTCTTGCATCATACTCTTCATCTGTAAAAATCATGAGCTCCTGCTCATGAGCTTCCCATATCAGCTATGGGAATCCTCCTGGATCCCAATTCATCCTCTGGAGTTGTTCATCCGCTCCATTCTCTTGTCGCTTCTGCGCTGCTGCTGCTTCCTTCTTCCTGTTCAGCCTCTCCTTGCTAACAGTGTCTGCTGATCAGATCATCAGCTCCATGATATCTTCAATCACTTTGTCCAACTACTCCCATGGCTGGCTCTGCTCATACAGTCTCCTCAGCTACAAAATTTTTTGGCACATGAGCAGATCATCATGATCTCCCATGCCTCCTTCATCAATTTCCAACTTCACCTGTTGGATGTGCACATCCTTCACTTTCACCCTTCTCTCCAGGGCTTCAACCTATTTCCACAGATCAGAAAAACAAATGCTGTCTACCTCCTGTCCTTCTTCTACTGCAAACTCCCACGTTGCAGTCTCTTCAACTTCTTGGCTGAAAATGTTGAGCCATTCCTCAGAATTCTCATCATCCTCTTCTGCTTCTTTTGTTGTCAGCTCCAATGCTATAGCTCTTTCAGATTCTTGGCTGAAAGTAATGAGCCATTCCAAAGAATGCTCATTTTCCCCTTCGTCTGCTTCTTCTTCTTTCCTATCAGTCACAGCTGACTGCTCTTCTGTTGTTGTTGCACCTACAACACAAACTCCTGCCTCCTCTGGGCTAAGTGGTAGGAATATTCCAATTCCCCCAATCATTATAAGGTCCCTCAGATCCTCCTCTTCTGTCAACTGCGCCTGTTGATCTAAACTCATCTCCAAGCTCACCTGCTCTGTCAGCTCCTCAGTCTGATTCCAACTCATCGAATCATCCTTGCCCACATGGAAATATGGGATGTGTTCGCTGCCCTCCTGGTAGATTATGAGATCAACTGATCCCATCTTCATCAACACTCCTTGGTGAATTGAACTCACCTCCAAGTTTAAGATACTTTCAGACAGTCTCAAATTCTCATCTCTGCCCACTTGGCAATCTGAGATGCTCCCATTGCCCTCCTGGCAGTTCATGGAATCAATTGATTCCATCTCTATTTCCTTGCCCACCTGGAAAATTGGAAACCTTTCACTGCCCTCCTAGCAATCTGTGAGATCCCACAACGACCTCATATCATTGCCCAGCTGGCAATGTGAAATTCCTTGGCTATCCTCATGACAGTCTCTGAGATCCTGCAGTGATCTCATTTCGTTTCCCACCTGGAAAACTGGATTTTCTTCTTTTCCCTCCTGGAAGTTCTTGAGATCCTTAGCTAATCCCATTTCACTGAGATTTCTATTAGTTTCTGGTTCGTATACCTGAACCATTTCTTCTTCTTGTACATTGAGGTTTTCAACATACCTCAACCATCTTTTTAATAGCCTACACTGTCTTCTGACCATCAACTCCTTGACTGGCCATTTTACTTTCGGCTCCTTCATGGGCCACTCATACACCCATCTCAACTTCTTATCCTGCCGCATATTCAATTCGAGCTTTTCTATGTCTTCTCTTATTTCATAGATCTCTTTATCCATTTCTGCAAGCTTTTCTACCTTACTCTTCCTCCCAGCATGCCTATGGTCTTCAGTAACCATGGTGTTTTCTCTGTCTGCTTTCCTAGCAAACTTGTTGTTGTCACTCTGCACTAAGAGTGTTTCTAGCTTCATCCTCCTACAGTCTCCCTGACTGTATTCTCGATTGCTGCCTACCTGCAATCAACCACCACAAAGTCTCTAGCGCTCTGTCTTCTTTTACCTTCTCGCTTCACCTAAAATATACAAGTGAAGTTCCCGCTCTGATACCACTCGATGTGTATCACAGTGCTCTTTACCTCTTCCTGCCTCTTCCTTCCTGAAATATACAGACAAGAACAAGGCTCTGATACCACTTGATGCAGGCGCGAGTAACCTCTAAAACCTGTTCTCAAGATCGCTCAATAAACTCATGAACCGAAGCGGCTCTTTCGATTCCCTGCTGGAATCCCTGATGACAACCTGATCCATAGGTCCTTAATTCTCCCTCACGGCCTTCTGTATTCAACTATGATCTTCCCCAAATCAATATCGGGTTTCAGTATTTCTCATTCTTCGATGCCAAGAACCTCTGTCCCCGCAATCTCCCGATTGTCGATTTGTTGATACGCGCCTCTTTTACATGTCAGCTCCCCTGGCTAAACTCCTGGCCCATATGACCACTATCCCATAAGAACGTAGCATTACCTCCCTATCGGGGTTTTGGAATTTGCAATGATGAAGTGTGTAAACATCTTGTCCATGGGATTCGTGATATCCCAATTCCAAAAATGTCGATGGATGACTTCCTTTTGGGACTTCCCCGATGGCTCCGATCGCTTCCATGCGTCCCCTCAAGACCGACGGTTCTAATTGCCTCTCATGATTTCGCGACTTTTGATGCTCCAGAAGTCTTTCCCTCAGGATTTGTGAAATGCCGAACCCCGATGCGCTGGTTTGACTTTTCTATTGGGACTTCCCCTGATAGTCTGGATCTCCGCCATGTATCCCGATTGATGGACAACCCTGATCCAATATCGCAATTTCAGAGTTTCTGATACCCCGATGATGGAAATTCTCTGTCAACTCAAAACCCCAGTAGCCGATATCCTGATGGGTCTCTTGATCCCTGCCACGCATCTCCACAAACGGATGGCTTAGATCCTTCCCGGGACCTTTCCTATAAAAATTCCTGATCTCTTGCCCTTGTGACTCCCGATATCATGAACACTGATATCCTGATGGCTTCGAGACTCACCTCTATGACCCAATGCCCGAATCTCTGAAATGGATGGTCATGTGACACGCATCCTCCCTCAGACAGACGGTTGTGATTCTTTCATTGTTTCAGGACTTGAAATGTCCTGGCTTTCTCGACCTCAGGACCTCTGATATCCCGAGTGTCAATATCCCGATGTCTAGTGTCCAGATCTCCTAAATGGATGATCATGTGACATGTGTCCTCTCTCATACGGACGGCCAAGATTTGTGTTGGGGTTTTCAAGGTGGACCTACCTGATCTCCTATCCACGGGAATGCCAATTTCACGAACATCGATATCTCGATGGCCCTGCCTCTCGTCAGGATTTTCCCCTCGGCTATTCCTGATGGTTTAACCACTGTGAACCTTCCGGTCGATCGAACGGCTGACGGGATTTCTGAATGAGATCCAATGGCTCATGATCTCCCCCTTCCGTGCACTTCTCATGCTCCTTCCTGGACGTAGAAACCAATGCTCCAGATCTCTTTCTCCGCCCGATCTGACGGCTGTTGTGCTCCCTCCTAAGCTTGCACACTGTCTTCCAAGACTTGGAATAATTTCAAGTTCCCTAAGGCCTCAACCTTTGTCTTTCTTCTCTATGAGCTCCTTTACTTGAGTTCTCGCCGCGCACCCTGGAAATGCTAACTCCTCCTGAGCTTCTTAACCGCTCAGACCCCTAAGGGATTTTATCCTTCTGCCTTCTCCCTCAGATGGAGAATGTTTGGATGCCCTCCTGGCTATCCTTCTGCTCAAGAAACTTCTTGTTGAGCCTTCAGGGTGTTCAACAACCCTATGGAGATCCCTTAGTGGATTCTTCCTTCAAATCACATAACTCAAAAGAGTTCTCTTCTCTTCTGTGTCTGCCTACACACCCACTCAATGCCCACCTGGCAGAGTATCTTCTCCCAAAAATTCTAGCAATTCTATCATCTATGCACTCCTTGCACCCGCTCAATTCCCACCTGGTAGAGCTCTCAAAATCCTCAGTGATTCTAGTCCTCTTTTGAGAACTCACAGCAGATTTCTTCCCTTGTGCACTCCTTGCACCTGCTCAATGCCCACCTAGCAGAGCTTCACAGAAATCCTCAGAGCTTCTGTCTGCAACTGTCTTCTCCCACACAGCCTTTCCTCCAAGGTATTCAACAACCTTGAGGTCTTCACTGAGTTGTTGACTCTAGTTCCTGTGCCACAGCACGTCTTT
Organism: Picea engelmannii; assembly: GCA_009831015.1. Classification (NCBI taxonomy): domain Eukaryota; kingdom Viridiplantae; phylum Streptophyta; class Pinopsida; order Pinales; family Pinaceae; genus Picea; species Picea engelmannii. The sequence goes on along the minus strand of ML777278.1, from coordinate 1,073,582 downwards.
GTCTGAACCCGCAGTGTTCAGAAATGCATCCTCTGTGCATGGCTATCAAAACCCATAGTGTTTTGTCACATTCTCCTGGTGTGAAGCCTCAAAGTCCTTCACCTGAAATTAGACACACTCCTGCAAATGCACACCTACAACATACATCTACAGCATACAATGGAACACACACAGACATTCACATAACAAACAAAAATGCAAGAAAAACTTCTCTTTGTATTAAAATGGCAAATGTATGTATTTACAAGGTGTTCCTGAGCATGGCCTGTAACAAGGTCTCAGCTCTTCTCTCTCTTCTGCTCTCTACTCTTAGATTCTAGCTCAACTACCACTCAACTCTCCTCTACTACTACAAAATGAGATACGAAATCTCTTTTACCTGAGGGGGATCTTCGATATCTTCCCTCCAACCTACCTACCCTATTCAATTACATTGAATGGGTTGTCTAGTCCACATCCAGATCTAGATCTCAGCCTTACAAACATTAAAGGTCGGTCTACCTAATTCCTGCACAAAGGCATGGCTTCCCAGCTCAACAGCTTAAACATTAAATTACATTCAATTCAGATTTAAATGAGGACTGTGCCTCTCTCTTCAGCTTTGAATGCACGTGCTTGACGTGGTTGGTTGGCTGGCTGGCTGACGTGCAGAGATACTCCTACATCAAAGAAGTAGCTACATCATAATATTTGGATCCATCGGTGCCCCACACTTACTACCATCTCGTGTTCCAGATATGTTAGTGCTTGGAGAATTTTCTACCATACCATACTACAAGGTTTCAATGCCTCCTTGGTAAAGGACAATAAAAGGGTATTCATCCCTTATGGGTTTTACGTAGGATACCATTTTTTGAATGACACCACATAGGCCAAACAAGAAGCCTAGATTCAAATAGAGTATAGGTTTTTTACTAGGAGATACAGGAAACATGACCCCAAGAAATTAGTGGCTTAGCATGCTAATCAGGTTGTATCCCATTGGCCATATGTGCATGACATTTTTGAAGATGAGATCTTCATAGAGAATGCCTTGAACTAAAATAAAGTGTTGAAAATGAGATAAAAACTAGACTTAATTAGATTCATGGCCTTGCCTAGGGATGAACAATTGGACTTGTTACAACAAATAGTAGAGGATGTTGTACATGCTCAAGGTGAAAATACAGAGCAGATAGCAGAAAGGTCGAAGGCACAAAGACTCTTGGAAGAAGTTGAAAGGATGAAGAAATTGTAGAGGAAAACCCCTTATCTTTAGGAAGTATCATCCATAGTAATAACTCAAGTTACATTTGGGGAGGAAGGGGATCTAGCAACCACAAGAAATACATCAACTAAGGAATATGATGAAAAACACAGTTTGAAGTGAGCACCAACAGAAGAACCAAAAAGTGAATTAGCAGTGGAAATTTCAACAAATCTATATGTTCTAAGGGGAGTAGCACCTGTGATTTTTTACTTGGTCACAATATATGACAGCGACCCTGAGGATGTAAATAGTGAAATTCCTATTTTAAATGAGTCGGTGTCAAAGATATTGGATACACAGTTGTCTCAAGGACCACAACCCTTGGACATAGGAGCAGATTTGAATACAGCTGAAGGTTATATCAGTTCTTTGTATCAAGTCTCACAACCTTTGGCTAAAGGGGAAATTTGTAAGAAAGGAAAGAATGAACCATAAGATAAAGAGCCAGTAAAATCTCCAGGGGATAAAGGTGAGAGTGGCAATGGGATTTCCATCATAAAGAATGGGGCACAAGGTAAGGAGGAAGAGAAAAGAGACCCCAGTGTTGGGAACCCATCCTAGAGTGACACTAACAAAGGAGATGTTGATAAAGAGTTGGAAGGTAGAAAAAATCCAAGAAGACCATGACAAAACCTCCAGCACATGCTTCACCCCTAGGGACAATAACTTTGGCAGAAACCACAACAAAGTAGGCCATGAAAAATACCCTCGACATTGAACAAATTGAAGATATTCCCACTAAGACAGGGATGGAAACAGAAAGAGGACCTGAGAAACCCTCAATAGCACAGGACCGAGAAAAGAATGTTTGCAACGAGGTTGCAGGAATTGACAGGGGAAAGGAGAAAATAATTGAACATTTCCACACACTGGGAAGTCTTAGCAATGCCTTGTCATGCAAAGATAATCCAATCCATGAGCCTATAAATGAAGTAGTTGATGTCTAGGAAATCACTTACAAAAAGAAAAGATGAGTAATAGTCAGGAGGACCAGCAATAAAATAATAATCACTTTGGATAACAGTGTGATGATAACCACAGAGAAAACAATGTTAGACATTGAGAAGTCCAGAGTAAGAGAATTGTTGGGATTCAGAATGGATATATCCAATGTTGCCATCAATAGAGAGAAAGAATATGAGAGGGAGGAAAATTATATGAGGGCATAGTTGGTAAGCCTCAAACATCAAGTAAAATATTATTAGGACACAACCATGGAAGTCGGGTTCCTAAAGGTCGAGCTCAAGAAGATTTATGGCCAACTCAAATCAAAAAGAGAAATATTCATGACCTGGATCATTGGATATTAGGAAGAGACCTTGTTGGGCCTCATATATTACAAGGACATGATGAGGTGGTTTGAGAAAGCTCATTGGGTGTTGGATCAAATCGAATACATCAAAGAGATCTATAAATGTTGAGGATAAGAGGAACATGGTATCATGTTGATCGCAGATAATATTTTGATTAGGTTCAAAATAGTGGCAGAATATTGGACACAATTGGTAATAGAGCCACAACAGAGAATGCGAGAAAAAGTGGGAGGAATGTGTTGGGAATTGGTACAACATAGATCATAAAATGGGGAACCTTTGATTCCCATAGTTTGGCATACCTAACGACTTTGTTAACCTATGCACCATAGTCCAACAATTCAAGGAGCTTGATGCAAAGTTTAAGACTAAGGTTCATGAGATAAAAACACTTGAAAAGTGATAGTTTACGGGATTCACCAATGGACCAATAGGGGTAGCATGGGTCATATGACATCTAGGCTCCAAGATAGACCAATTCAGAGACCAGGTGACAAAAATGAAGGATCATCTCAACATGTCAATGGATCAGTATCGTTTCCCATATCTACATACATGAGAGGATATTTTATCCCAGAGGTATGAATATGACAAGGAAAATCCTTTGAGATGACTAGAGTTCACTGATAGCTTCCATGTGGATGCAGTCCACTTTATCTTTTGGTTCGTTTTGTTAAGTAAAAATTATTATTATTATTTGCATGGGATTTCCGTATAAATAAGGATGTTGACCTCATTTTGAAGGATCGACGGTTTTGTGTAAAAGAATGATGGTTAGATGAAGAACTTATTTGAAGTTTAATATTGAAGCTCATATAGAGCCAAAGACAATTTTTTCCAAAGCTTATGGATTAACGTAGTCTGTGGATTGTTCTGCATACAGTTATTTGTTGTGATCTATTTGGTAAGATTGTAATTGTGTTTAAGCTATCTTGAATGATTATTGTTTTCTAAATGGATGTTGGAATAAATTCGATAGTGTTTTAAAAGTTTCTTATGTTATGTAGTAATCAGAATTATTGCTAGTTATATGTTTCTCTCGTATGTGTTCTCGTTCAATTCTTAGATTATTTGTTCTACTTGAACAATATAATATTATTGTTCGATATTGATTAAAGAGAGACATCGTTTAAATGTTGTTGGTAAAGTTTAACCTACGCCCAGTCTTATTCAGAATTTAGTTAAGAAATAAACTAATAAAGAAAAGGAGAAAAGTCTAGTTGGGAGAATATCCCCCCTTAACAAAATTTAAATCACATCGAAACTTATCTGATGATCAATCCATAGAGACATGATAATTTAAACATGGAAGAGTCTAATTGGGCCTCATCTATGGGCATGATTCTTGTTGTTGAGTCAAAGGGAATTTATACCCCTCAACAAGAAGTTGTTCTTCATATTCTAGTGCTCTCAACAACCCACAGGGGGTCATTGTCCCACAGTTGGAGCCAATTGTTGATTGAAAATTTTCTCACCTTTATTTTCCCGCTCCTGGAATAATAAAAATTTTGATATCAAAAGAAGAAAACATTTGAATGATTATAAATAGATTGTGTATCCCTCAGTATCATCTTCGTCACACATTTCACAGATTCAAAACCAGACTTTGTATGCTCAAGATATCCATGTTTTCGTCTAACCAACAAAAGAGTGCCTTCTCCACGTGCAACAAAGTTAATTCTTGGAACCATGTCCAATTTATTGGAACTGTTAGCACTTGGTAAATTTCCTAGAGGTTGAAAATAAAAGAAATCTACAACGGTAACTTTATCCAACCACTTGTGAAGCTGGGATCTAGCCCTTCCAACTTCAAAGAGGGATCTCTCTATATGATTTAGCTATGTTTCCAATTTTAGATATTAGGCTAGGTAAAGAAATAGGTCGGTTTTGTTGTCAAAGTATTTTTTGAATTGGTTGAGACAGTCTACACATCCATTGGGCTATGGGGTCTGTCTCTTAATAAATATGAAATACAAACCAGAAACACAAAGGAAAAACTTTCACAGGGTGAGATAATATAATCACTGGATCTTCTAGTAGCTTAAATGATGATTAGCAGGAAAGATGAGAAAGATAATTTCAACAAAGAAGCAGTTAAGAATTCCTTTATTGAAAATATCAGAAGAAAAACACTAAAATATTTCGAGTCAGAAACAGGGTATACAAGATAAATCCTGCAACATTCGTTACTCTTAAAGATTAGAATTAGAAAACAAGATGATCACAAAGCAAGAATAACATTCAACTTAGAGAGTAAACATCACCAGTGAATACACGCAAGAATCTTGTAAAAGTGACTCCTTTTTATTAATGGAAGATTTCTTCAAAAATATTACAGTCTGATAGCGTCAGGGTGTGAAGATAAAAAACCCTCAATACTTCGAAAGGTGAAGTATTTATAACTCAAATTAAAAAACGTTCCTGTCATAAATGACCCGGACGTGCTAAATCTATTTTTATCCTAACTAATTTAACAAATTTCTTAAATCTAGGAACTGCTTGATGACTTGGTGTAACTGCACACTAATTTCTGGGTAGACCATTGATGAAGCCTTTGCACGACCTCATCTGACTGGACAGCTGACTGGACCTGGACAACTCATCTGCTAATCGATCAGATCGCAGAGTTCCTCCCATCTGAGATGACTGGGCATGTTGACTTTGAGAAGTCTTCGATACACTTTGTCCATTTCTGTATACTTGGCGAATGTAGGCTTGGTGAGGAATATGTATCGAATTTCATGTTGGATGATGATGTCCCACTGGAGGGCATCCAAGAATGCCTTGTCGGTGATGCTCCCTTGTATGCCTGCAAACTTTGAACTGTCCTTAGACACATCAGCCAATCTCTTCTTGTAATTTGGGAGTGTCATCAGTTTATCATTAATAACCTTCATACCAGGTAGACCTTTCTTCTGGAGAGCCTCAATATTACTGAAGAACCTTTGTACCCCCTGGTCCATGGCCTGAACCTTTTCTTCCAGCTGAAGCATTAGTCTTCTCTTGGTCAAAACTATTTTGACCTCAAGGATGGTCTCTGTTCTATCTTCAATCATTAGCTCTTCCAGCTCCTCCCTGGTCTTAGAATTGAGGAACTTGATGATTTTGTTTGCCTCTGTAGGCCTATCTCCCAATTCTACTATGAACTTCTCAATGGATTGTTTTCTCCTCTGGACTAACTCATTCTACTCAAACATGATCTGTATCATGCGCCATATCTCATTCATGGACTTAGTGATGTATGTCCATACACTCTCTTTAACCTCGGCCAATGTCTTTCCTGCCACTGTTTGTTTCTGGAGTTGTTGTAACTCCTACTTGAGCTGCTCTGTGACCTGCTTTTCCTTAGATAGGCTGGTCTAGAAGGAAGATTTGAGTTCCTGCAGGTTCTCAATCTCCTTTTTTAGCCTACTGATCTCTGTCTCTTGCAGGTTCATCCTTTCCATGGACTCAGCCATCTCGGCTATCTTCTCCTGAGATGTCGATGGAGTCGTGGACGGGGTTGTTGTCACTGATGTTGTGCTCACTCCTGCAATTGGGATAGCACTCAATGGAATGACTTCCATTGGCTTTAGTTTCTCTTTCTCTTTTAACAGCTTCTCCATCTCAGCTTCCATTTCTCTAAGCTATGCGTTCTGCTCCATGAGCAGCTTTAGTATCTCATCCTTCTCGCCTTCTTTCTCTGTTATCTCCTTCGCCTGTGAGTCCTCTGTGGGCGAGAGCTTCAGTTGTTTCCTCAAGGATGCTATATTAGTGTTCTTCTTCTTTATCATTTCCTCCGCTGCTTTGATGTTCGAAGGGTCATAGCCGATCTTGAAGACCATCTCCTCCAAAGTTTTGATCCTATTGTCCTTTGTGAATGATGAAATCTTCTCCATTTTGAGTTGTGTTTGAACATTGTTTAGTGACACCTACAATTTGGCTGCAGAAGCAGAAGCATGCGCCAATGTATAGAAAACCATTTCTCTGGTTTGCTTGTGCATATCCATCTGATCGACTGGGTGCACATCCTTTCTCTGGAATTCGAAGGTGGCCCTCTTGTAGTTGGTGATCACCTTGGGATCTGGTACCTATGCCTGGAGGAAGGCCATGTGCAGTCTACCCTTTTCTGTGTCAAATGCAGACAGAATTCGATGCTGCGCAGTCGACTTCTGCTTCCAAAATTTAGCGCAAGTGCTGCTGGTAAGGGTCTGGTTCTTTTTCTTGATCAGCTCGTACTTCTCGAAGATACTAAGCTTTGGTCCCACCTTGCCTGGCTAAGTGTTCAAAGGGGAGTCTGTGGATTTCTTTGACAATGATGGGGTAATGTCCTTATATAGGCTCGAACCGAAGGGAGGAATAACTGACTTGGTCACTATGGTAGGCGAGGATTCTTTTTCCCCTATCGGGCCAGGGACTGACGAAGTCTTAGGCCTCTTAGTGTGCAGCTGGAACTCCTCGGAAGATACCTCAGTGACAGGCAGAGATAAATCCTGCCTCAGCCTCTTCTCCTTTGGGACCTGTGGTGTGGTCATTGGTGGCACAGTGGTCGAGGGAGCCTGCTATTCCACTTCTGATCCAGATTATTTTCGGCACAAAATGAGAGCGGAGATATAATAAAGAAATGCACAGAGATATTGCAGATATTCAATAATTTAATAGAAATGTATCAAAGATGCAACCATAAACATAGATATACAGTAATACATGATTTCTATTAATCAGATAAATGTATAGAGACTGTAAAAATACAGAGTGAAAGACTCGCTAGAATGGTGGCAGCTTATCTCTGAGAAGAGATGTGATGGCTACTCGCATTCGCAAGAAGATGATTACAATGAGGCTCTGAAGGCCCTTTTACAATAAACAGGAATGCCAAAAGTCCTAGACATCCAAAAACCTAACCCTAGGAGATGAAGCGCCAAAAGTCATGTGGGCCCCGTTTGGGTAAGTGAGTACATCAACTTCCCAGGGTCGTAACTTTTGCATGCAATCTATGTTTTAGGCATGTGATAGCTCGTTGGAAAGGTATTGTTGAGGAGATTCATTTTGGGGGCTCAATTATGCATTTAAATATAATTAAGAACCTCAATATAAAAAAACCTTCATTTGGACCCTCAAAATGGCCCCAGAAGTTAAAACCTGCTAAAAATAGTAAATTGCCAAAATGGCCAAAAAACTGTTTTGAGCCATTTGGAAAAGGTGGGTGGCCACCGATATCCACCTGGATCAATACTCCCTCCTTAGGAAGTAATGGTATCCATTGCGTTGAGTTCCCAGAGGAGAGGGAAAAGCATTTGTTGAATCTGCATCTTGGTGAGCTGCTTGTCTTGCTGGAGAAGTTGCGTTGTTTAGTTTGTGGAAATCTGTCACAAACCTGTGGCTAGAATGTTTGGACCTTTTTAACTAGTCTGGATATTTTAGATGACTGTGTGTAGAAGGAATCTTCGTGCTTTGTTGCAACCTTTTCGACCTGCTTCTGTTGGATAGAAGGTTCTTTGGCCGAAGCTGTGGTGGTTGCAGTATCCTTCTGTTCACCCTTTGAACAGATTGTGGAGAATATGAATTGTGTAGTATGAGATACTACCTTGCGGCACTGTTTAGGTGGGGCAGTATTTGGAGCTACCTCTGGTATCCTGTAGAGATGACCCCCCAGAGTAATAATGACACTACAGGGTCGAGACTCATAGATAGCATGGTGTTTCCACATATATGGCTAGCCCAAGAGAACATCACAGACATCCAGTGGGGAAACATCACATAAT
>ML777278.1:1024147-1061101 GCA_009831015.1 Picea engelmannii | reverse complement strand
GATTAAACTGTTTAGCCAAATTCATTCACTACCCTATCAACATTCAAATTTAAAAAGAACTTGGCCATGCTTGAAAGGTATGGACCAAGTTACTATTATTGCATGGGGCTTTTATTGCAATTCTTTTATGCCCTCTTTTTTTTTTTTTTTCAAATTATTTGCAGAGTGAAAAATCATTTGTCAACAAAAACACTAGAGACAGATAAATTTCCAGTCAACCGATGATCCTATGAATCATAGGGTTATAACAATGGCTCCACCTGGGGATGGCAGCTTCTTTTAGGAGGTGTCAAGAACCACAAACCTATGAACATGCAGACCGGTGCTTTATCCATTGGGATGATCCCAAAATCTTATTCTATGACCTGTACCTAATGTGATCTTGCAACTGAAACCAAATTAAAACAAACACTGTTGAAAAAGAGATGCTCAGAATGTTGAGCCTATTTACATTCTCCTACCTATCCTATGCTAATGATAATTTTGTTAAATCAAATAATACAAAAATGCTAATGAAGCCAATCAAGTAGCTTCTGAGACCAGTGGACTGCTTGACTGCTCATTAGCACAGTGGAAAGCGCAGCTTGACCTTTTGCCCATAGATTCAAAACTGCAAAGTGTAATGGCCGCTGCTGAAAGCATGATTGATCTCTACAACAGAGACCCCGACAGTCTTGAAGAACAAAAGTAATGTCAGAGAAAGATTGAGGCTCTACAATGAGAAAATTCTCCATATAGGTAGCTATAGGATCAAGGTAGAAATGACATGTTCCTTGATTTTTGGATGGCAGCTCTGGAACTGTATCTATGTTATCTTCATCCTCATGCATTTCCTGACATGGCTGCAACTTTCCTGATGGGTTTTGAAATGATGCTTCTACTGAACACACCCCTGTAGCTGACTTTCCTATCATATCCATATCATAACAGCATTTTATCCCATAGCTGGATGATGGGGAATGATTTTGACCACATAGGCCATCCAACCAATCAGCTATTGGATCCTGAAAAGACTGACAAGACTGTTGCATTGATTCAAATGATATTTCCTGACCTTTTATGTATTTATCCTTCAACACTTGTCCAAGAGTCTCCTTCAAAATTTGAAATGAATTAAAACACAATGGTACAAAGTTATTTTGGATTAACTCACAGTTTGTCTCAGGCTTTAATATTTCATTTGAAATTTGAAAATCAAAGTAGGTCAAGGGCTGCGATTTTGGGTTTAGAACAACCTCAACATCCTTAAAGGCATCTTCAACTGATTGATCAAGAAAATTTATGTCTTCACTATTTACAATTGGCCTAGAGTTTCTTTTCAGAAATTGAAAAGATGAGAAACATAAGGGAAAAGATTTTTCCCTTTCTCTGAAATTTTTTGTCTCTTCCTCATCACTGTCATGACTGTTGTGCACAGAATGATTTCACATTTGAACTGTAAATGATCTCCTTCCTGCCAATGACATGTTGTTGATTCCTTTGAACAGTCCACCTCTATTTCAGCCTCATGCTCATCATCATACTGATCACACTTGGGTAAATCATCCGTGGATGAAATGCCATTGAACATGCATATCATGCTAGGAGAATCTTCCACCACTCTCTGATTTTGAACTTCATCTTCGACTGCATGGTGAATGGAATACATGAAAGAATCATTAGCCAAACCATGGTACCAAGGGTGTGCAGAAAAATGTTTGGGAACTGTGACACTTTCTTTCTCTGAAATAAATGGACCATGATGTCTTTGGACAGCAAGCTCCTCTTTTATGTTAATCTTCTGCATCAGCTTTTCCATGGCACTGGCCAAAATCTGCAGTTTAGCTTCTGATGAATTCAGCTGCTCTTTTTCTTTGTCCTTTAACTTTGACCTTTTGATCAGCAAGTTGGTCTCCACATCAACTGCAATGCTCTGCATTTCTTCAAGGCTTGCAGTGTTCCTTTCTCTTAATTGGAATGCCATCTCAGGATCGAAGGCATCTGGGAAATGCAATTTGGCTAAACCAGGAGGTGGCCTTACATCCACAGGTATTGAATGATACATATCATTGAACCTCACTGAAAATTGTTGTACTATTTCCCCGGGTTTTCTTTTCAAGTGGTCATATTCTTCTAGGATGAAGAAAATATTTCCCATGATCACCCACCTATCTAAGAACACTTGCATGAACTGATGGAAATTTCTGATGCTTACAGCTGGCAGATTTCTAAACCAATTTTTAGCTTTACCTTGCAAAGATAGGGAAAACATTCTGATGCAGACATCATCATCTTCTACCTCAAAGAGGTCAAGAAAATCCTCAATACTTTGGATATTATTTTCAGTAGTAATATTGGCATTCTCTCCATCAAACCTGGGCAAATTATGGATGTAATTGATAGGGAGGTCATGGAGAAAAGGAGGCAAATCTAGAGGCTTGTATCGGTCAGGGACTTTTGCAAGCACATGAGATGAAGCGAGAGGCTCACAACCATCCAGAGGTTCAGCAAGAGTAGGAGATAAAGCAAGGGACTTATGTATCACTAGGGTTTCTACAGGTGCATCTAGGATGTGCACAGGTGTATGAGTATGTTCATAATCTACAATTGGGGATATGATCTCTTGAGACTCATCAATTAACAGATGGTCAAAGTAATATTCAGCAATATACTAGCGATTAGGCTTAGAAAAAGACAAGACATAATTGCAAATAAAACCAAATATGTCTTGAATGCAATTTGAGCTTGAGTACCTGGTCTTTCTAGGCTGCTTGGCCATGCTTTAGGTTCTTCCTCCAGTGGATTCTTTGAGTTTGGCACTATCTAGAGCTGATTGGAGTCGCTAGGTGAATGATCTCAGCCTTCATGTGTCTGGTCACTATCCACCATTAGTGATCAGATATGGAGCTTTGAAGTGTACTATTGGGGAACTGTTCCTTAGTATGGTCTCCATTCTGTTAGAACTTTGTAATTTACCCAAGGCTGTGAGGCAGTCACAAAGGCAACATCAAAACCACTTCGAGTCTTGGATCTAGCCCTTCAAGACTTAGAGAGGGATCTCTCTGTATGATATAACTTTGTTTTAATAGGTATTAAGCTAGTTATGCAAGTATATGGGTTGGGGTTTTTGAAAATATTTAGATGAGGATGTGGTTGATGAGTTTCTCAGATCACCATTGGGCTATGGGGTCTGTTTATAAGATAATGATCAAATCAGATCTAGAGGTAAATGTATCCACGGGGAAAGATAGTAACAACTATTGGATCATCTTGGGTTAAGTGCATATGAATAAGGTGAAAAGGGAGAGACTCACTGCACAAAGAAGCAACTAAGAATTCCTTTGTAAAGCTTCAGATGAATAACATAAAGATTATTGAAAAATTGGCCAAAGAGTATGCATGCATAAATTCTTCTCCATTACTCTCTTTCAATAACAAGAAATGAAATGTCTTGAATGGTAGCAGAAATATAATTAAAAATAGACAAGGAACACACCACCAACGCTGCTACACAAGAATCCTGTGAATCGTTTTCTCTATTACTGTTTAGTCATTCAAAAATTACAGACAAAAACCTCCTAGAGTAGCAAGGCCCACAGTCCAGCCAAAAAGGGGAAAACTTTACACAGGTCGAACCCTTTTACATTAAAATCCTATAAATAAATAGGATAGACCTCCCCATCATTTTCCAGAGTCGGTTTTAACCGCCTCATCCAAAAATATCCACCACTCCCACAAAATTTGGAACTGTCTGCCATGAAAGACGGACCGATTTTCTGCAAAAAAAGGGGTCCGAACAGACGTGTTTTTCTCTTCAACGATGACACTTGGGCATAAAATGAAGGATTTTATTGCATATGGGCATGTGCTGGACAAAAAAATCCTTCGATTTCACCAAATTCGTCCCCAGCTAGCCGTAACAGCTCCAGCAAAATCAGGACTGTAACAGAAAAGAAGAAATATGGAAAAAAGGGCCTCGAAGATGGATTTGATTCTCCCTTCTTGTATCTCTATTTCAAAAACTGAGAGAGGTTTTTTTTCTTCAGCCCGTTATGAGTAAAAACCTCTCTCGGATTTTTAAAATCTATCTTCATTTTCCCAGAATCGGCCTCGGACGAAGACATGCTGAACAGGCGAAAAAAGGCAGAAAAAATGAAAAAAGCGGTTTTTTTCATGCTGAGTGGTATTCCGGACCCCCCCTGAGGTGGTAAGAAGTTTTTTTTTTGGGGGGGGGTCTGATGGAATAGGGAGACAACATGTTTCCAATGGGTGGTTTTGGAATACAACCATTCCGAACCCCCCCCTCACGTTAAAGTTCGGATGGTGAGGGGGGGTCTGGAATTTTTAATGTGCGTTGATTTGTTTTGATATGAGTTTGGATGGGGGCGTGAGGTATGAAATGTGTGTGGAGGTTGATGTGAGCGGGAGTGAGGTATGAGGGTGGGGTAGACTTAGGATAGCGTAGGATTTTTAGTTTTTAGTTTTTTAAATTTTAGTTTTTATTACATGCTTCGTTTAGTGCATTTGCTTTTTTGTTTATTTGTTGTTTTTTTTTTTTAAATTTGTTTTGTTATGTGTTTTTTATGTTTTGTTTTTTGTTTTAATATAGTTTGTTTATTATATTATATGTTTTGGTTTTTGTTTAATTATTTTATGTTTTTTTATTTTATATTTTAATTCTTATATTTGTTTTATTATTATTTAATGTTTTAATAATCCAAAAACTAACATACTTATTAAACTAATTAATTAATCATTAATTAATCCAGCTTATTAAACTAACTATATTAAATTTTATTGATAGCATTATTAACTTAAATTTTTTATCCCAAGTCTATTTATTCAAGGACGGGTGAGATTGGCGAAGGGGTGTAGTCGACTGGACAAAGGACAAGGGGGTGAGGGCGTAGCGGCAGATGAAGGATGAAAAAAGGTGACGGAGGATCAGGCGCAATGGGTGGATGACACATTGGGATAGGGCCCGCCAGAGAAAAATGATTCATTCCGGACCCCCCCCCCCACCATTAAAAGCAGAACGGTCCGGGAGGTCCATAATTCAATCTCAGTCGTTGATAAAAGCACTGGTGCCTCAGTCGTTCAGATATGCGCCTTCTTTATACCCGATTCCAGACCCCCCCCCCCCACCGTTAAATGCAGAACAATCGAGGGGGTCCAGAATCCACTGTCAGCCATTGATCTATGCTCTGCTAGATCGACCATCGATCTAAGCGCGTTCTTTATTCTCCAGGTGCGAATGCAGCAAAAACTTAGGCTTTAGCGATTTTGGTGGGTTTTGTGCGCTGCTTCCTTTGAAAATAATTTGTAGAGATGAAATATTATTTGCAAACCTATACACCCAGAGTGAAAAATTTCTAGTCAACCGATGATCCTATGAATTATAGGGTTATAACAGGAACCATGTCTAGTTTCTTGGTACCTCGACTTCATGAACTCATATATTGAGATCCATAACTCCAAGTTGCGCCCAGGAGGACTTGCTGGAAAGCTAAGACAATGAAGAACACATCTGAAATTATTTCCATGGTTGAAAAGTTAAATATCTCGTCCAAAAAATTCAAATACAGTCCTCTTTTTAAAAAGGAAATTAATTAAAATTTTCAAACTAAAAGTTTGTTTATAAACTTTAATTAAAGAAGAAAAAGGCCCACTTCAAGATGTGAATGTCAATGATGTAAATTAATTAATGAGACTTTATTTTTATTTTTTTTAACAAAAACGGTTAATTTTTATTTAAGGATAATAGTTTGGGTCGTAGCCTAATCAACCCCTATTACATTTTCTTTTCCATCAAAGCCCGATGGGCCTTTACCGTGATCTTACATAGCTGGGAAAATTCTAGCTTATGGGATAGGATACCAAACAGGTTCTTCGTCATTCTTTGAGAGCTCTCCTTGGGATAATAGGCATCCCCTATTTTCCCTTTCATCCGCTTCCTTGTTTAGACTTCGAAGGATGTGGTAGAAGGAAATGGAAGTGAAGTTCTGCATTAATTTACGGAGTCAAGGTCTTGTTGAGGACTGGGTTGTTGAAGTAGTCGTCTATGTTTAGAGTTTTTATCAGGATTTCTGAATCCCCGAAGACTTGGATGTCTTTTTCGTCATTCCCATGAGCGAACTAGCAAGCTTTGAGTAGTCCTAGAATTTCTTCCTAATTATTAGTATTTTTCCCCAGGCCCCAGCTGAAACTATCTTTTCTTTGACCATCTAGGGAGTAGACTACACCCCCTACACCTGATGTCCCCGGGTTTCCTCTAGAAGCTATGTCGAAGAATATCGTAACTTTGCCCTGATTCTTCCACCACTTTTGAAAATCCTGTTCAAGGGTCCGAAGTTGCCACTCCGGATCAGTACAAGGACAACATAATTTCTTTTTGTTACTAACTCGCTTCAGAGGCAGGCCTAGCCAGTTGATTTCTTCTAGGAGGAGCACGTTGTCTAGTTTGTGAGGCCAATTCTCCAAAGTCTCCAGTAGCAATACTTTATCTTTGGCTGCCACAACTGTGGGTGACCGCATATTGTTTTTCAAGATGGCTTCATTCCTTGCTAACCACACTTCCCAGCAAATGTATTTTGGTATGGCATACCGGATTTTGGCCCACGTGGTTTTTCTCTTCAACACATGAGGAGAATGCCCTTTCCAAGAGGCAAATAAATTGACAACAGTGAGCTGTGATGGGGTTTGTGCATTAAGCCTGTGCATAGCTTGCATCCATAATTTTTGAGTGAAGGGGAAATCTATAAATAGGTGGTCAAGGGTTTCCTGAGTCGAGCAGCAGAGTGGGCATCTGTGGGGCCTGATGATACCTTGTTTTGCTAGGTTATCTCCTGTCAGAACCCTTCTATGCATGAGCACCGAGCAGAAGAAATTGATCTTTGGGAGACCAAAAGGGTCCCAGACGTGTTTCCACAGGGAGGACAAGTGGATATGCGGTTGTTGAGCTTGGAGTGTTGTGTATCCTTGTGTTTTTGTGTATGCCTCGGTCTTCCCCCAACCCCATTTGTCCCTTGTGCATAGGTGCACTAGCTCCATTCTTGAAATCGCAACAAGGAGGGGTTTATGTTGTGGTAGCATCCTATCTTGAGGGTGTGGGATAGCCCAGGCAAGCCAGTTTCCATCCACTTCCCATGAAGAGAGGTCTGCCAGCATGTGGATTCCATGTTGTATGAGCCATGCATGAATCTCAGCGATTTCAAGGGAAAATTTGAGGGGTTGGAGACCCATGATTTTAGCCTCCCACAACCTGGTTCTTCTCCCATTTCCTGGAATTCTGAACAGGTGGTCTTTAAAAAACTCCCAATCCCAACTGCAGAGCTTCCATATAGTGGTTCCTTTGCAAGAAGCTCCATCATTCATGTTATTCATTGATAGCCCATGCAGATACTTTTTAATGAGAACTTGGCTTACAGGGTGTCATTGATTTGAGAATATTTTCCATCAAATATTTCCTCCCAACGCCAAATTCTCCAAACTGGGGTCCCTTACCTGAAAACCACCTTCTAATAGAGGCCTTTTCACAATATCCTAGCTTACCAAATGAAATTTTTGTTTATTCCCCTTTCCTCCTTGCCATAGGAAGTTTCTTATCTTTTTTAAGAGCTGCTCAGTGATCATTTTTGGAACCAATAGAAATGAAGCCTGGTAAATTGGAAGGGAGGAGAGAACATATTTTACAAGAATTAGCTTCCCAGCTGTGGTAAGCCACTGACCTCCCCAAACAATCATTTTTTTCTTAATTTTGTTGAGTATTTCCAACCAATGGGGAGCCTTGTTATTCCTAGAGTTAAAGGCAGACCTAAGTACTTAATTTTATCCCAAGAGGTGAAGCCCGTGAACCCAAGGGATTGAGCGATCCGGTGGATGGAATGTTGGTCAACCTCCCATCCATATGCTACACTTTTCCTCCTATTGACTAGTTCTCTTGAATCTCTGCAGAATATTTGAATTACTTCGTTAAAATCCCTTACAGTTTTAAGGGAGGATCCTCCTAGGAGCAGAGAGTCATCGACGAACAAGGCATGGTTGATTGGCTCGATTCCTCTCATCGCCTTGATGCCTGGAATTGACCCATTTAGCTTCTCTACTATCAACTTTCGACTTAGTGAGTCTGCCATCAAAATGTACAGGAAGGGGGATAGTGGGAAACCTTGCCTTATGCCCCTCATTGCTTTGAAGTAGTTTTTCGGCCTGCCATTTACTAAGGGACCAATCCATGACTCACCTATACACACTTTAATCAAGCTAATAAAATCAGGGCTGAAGCCAAAAGAATAAAGAACTTGGAGAAGAAAAGAGTTTCTTACCGGTCAAAGGCATTCGCCATGTCCAACTTGATAATCATCCCTTGCTCATGGCATTGGTGGCTGGAATGAATGGTTTCCTGCACAAGAATCACATTGTCCAAGATTTTCCTGCCTTTGACAAACCCTCCTTGGATAGGAGAGATGAGTTTTTCCAACAATGGCTTGATTATGTTCACAAGGAGTTTGGAGAGTATTTTGTAGGAAGCATTGCATAACGAAATTGGCCTGAAACGATCAAATGTCATTGGGTTCACTTCTTTTGGGATTAGAGCAAGGAAAGTGGAGTTTGTGCTTCCTCCCACTTTGCCTTTTTGGAGGAATCTTTTGATCATTTGAAACATATCATCCTTGATGATGTCCCAACAAGTTTTGTAGAAGTGAATGGAGAACATGTCAGGTCCTAGAGCTTTGTTTGGCTCCATATTCCAGATGACATTACTATTTCGTCTTCAGTGAAGGGATTCCGTAGGTTGGAGTTATCCTCCTCGTTTACCATTCTTGGAACGTGAGTGAGGAAGTCTGAAAACTCCTCCTCATTATCCACTCCTTCTTCTTTGTAGAGCTACTAGAAATGGAAGGTTGCAACCTATTTTAGCTAAGCTATTCCTTTATGAACATCCCTATTAGGAGAGGTGATCTCAGCAATGTGATTTCTAGATAGTCAAGCTCTAATTTTCTTGTGGAAGAAGGCCAAGTTTTTGTAGCAAGACTTGAGCTAGAGGTTACGAGATTTGAGTCTTAGGGACTCTTCCTCTACTCTAAATGAGTGGAGAGTGTTGAGCTATGCTTCTTGCTCATTCTGAATTTCATAGTAGGTAATATCTTTCTACTTCAATTCCAATTGCAGATCAAGCAGTTGGTTGGTGGTCTGTTTTCTGAGACTAGTGGGGGAATCTGGTGGCTTTTGTATCCATTCTTTCAAGGCTTATTTGGTGGATTTAAGTTTTTTTTCCCACACATAGTTGGGCGATCCGTTGACAAGGATGGACCAAGCCTAGGAAACTATGTCCATAAATCCTTCCCTATCTTCCCAAAGGGGGCTAAACCAAAAGGGGATGGGCCCCAACTTTTCCTCTTCTTCAATATGCAGTAGTATGTGTTTATGATATGACGTTAGTTTTGGCAAGATTTTTGTGGAGATAATCTTTTTTTCTGAGAGGAAGGTGCTCTGGAGTAAAAATCTGTCCAAACGGACTGAAATGTGCTCCATCCTAGCTCGATTATTAGACCAATTGTAGACTCCTATTTTCAGCTTAAAGTCTAGTAAGTCCCATTTTTGAATTAAGACTTCCACAAGGGGAAGGAAATGGTCCCTGCTAATTATGCCTCCTCTTTTTTCCTTTGTCTCAAAGACTAGGTTAAGGTCTCTGGCTAGAATTATGTTCTTGGGAGAGTAAGCCTCTAGGAAGTCAAACAAAGTTTGCCAACAGTCTTTCTTTTTTGCATAGAGGACTAGAACATAAAGATTAAATAGGGTGAGGGTGGACTTACTTGCAAGATGTCAGAGATCGGTATAGATCCAGTGTTGCATTTTGAAGGATATTTCAAGGTGGAATTTGTCTTCCTCCTAGAGAGTCGAAAGCACGCCATAAGTGCCCCTTGCACTTACTTCTTTTATGGATTTTTTTTCCATTTCACTTTGATAAGATCGATAAGGGCACCCCCTTCTATTTTAGTCTCTTGGAGCATGAGAATATCAAGTGTTTTTTACTTCAGAAGGTTCTTCACAGCTTCAAATTTTAAGGGGTTCCCCAAGCCTCTGCAATTCCAAGAGACTAATTGCATTATTTACTGGCAGCGGGGGAGGGGAAACCCTCCCTTGGGAGGCCTGTTTCTAGTATTTTTTCCAATGGAAATCTCAATCATGGGTTGGCTGCCTTGCATTTTTTGTCTCTCAGCCTCTTCTTTCCTTGCCTCTCTATGGGATTTCCTCCCGACTTTTTTTTATGGCCTCTCAATTGTCTCATCTTTCGAGGATCCTAATATCTCCAGAGACTTCTTCCTTGTCATCTCTACATAGGATGGAGGACTAGGGACTCCTCCTGATGATACGACTTGTGGTGGGGTTATTTCTTTCGAGATTTTTTCTTTTGCAATAGAAATTGGATGTTATTCATTCTCTTTGGTTGTTGGATCTAGGGATGGTTCTTCTGGGGTGTTGAGTATTTCAAAGGGTTTGTTGGCTATCTCTACTCTTGGAGGGGCTAAGCTCCCTTCCCCTTGTAATTGTACTAAGGGAGGTGTTCTGCTCCCTGATGGCATTGCTTTCCCTTTGGATCTGTTATTTTGTTTAGTTGGAGTTGGTTTCTGAACTTTAATCCATTGTTCTCCCTTCGATTTCTCGGCCTCGTCCTCTGCTTTCTTTTTAAAATGTTTGGCGAAGTTCCCGTAGCCATGGAAATGCCAAAATTTAAACAGGAGTTTCTCATAGTCTAACACTTGAATGTAGGCCCAATCAACCACCGTGAGATTTATAGCTTCAGGGAGACCTTCCTCCAGGTCTACTTCTACACAGATCCTCGCACAAGAGTATTGGTCCTTCCTTTCTACGCAATCTATATATATTTCGAGCTTATTTCCTATGGCTTCTATATATTTTGGGTTCCATCAATGCAGAGGCAAGTGAGGCAAGTGTACCCATATGGAAATAGCAAAGGGAACATCCTATGCCGGATCGAAATCCAGGGTCCATTGGTTCAAGTACAGACCCGAGGGGCCCATAAAATACGGGTCATTTCTGAAGATGAGATTCTTATCCTCTATCAAGTCAAATACAAAGATGAAGAAGCCTTTGCCGACTAAGTATCTTCTGATTCCCTCTTTGACCAGTGATCTCCAATTCCTTTGCACCCACTCATCAACAACTTTGGGTGAGGACCAAAGCCCAGTAAACTACCCTGTTATCCCTCATTGAACAAGATTCAGAGCTGATCTACAGGGTTCTTTGGATGACAGGGCAATCGTGGGAATGGTTTCCATCTTTTTACAAACTTCTAATGTTGTTCGCTTGTTGGACACTTGTGGAATTTTTCCACAAGCTTCCTAAACACATTCAATTTGGGTGGAAGAGGATGGGAAACCTCGAGGCCCCCTCCTAGGGCCATGGCGTTGGAGCTGCACATAACAGTGATTTAGATCGCTAGTCAGACACACCGCGTGTGAATGCATAGATCCTTCTACAATTAATGAGACTTTATTGAGGCATTAATTAAAGTGATTTTTCCAAGAAAGAAAAATCCCTAACTACTCAAGAAGTTAGAAGAGATAGTTTTAAAAAGCAAGAAAGGGATTCATCAAAGGGTTAGAGAAGGTTGCATTATCAGAGAAAAAGATAATAACAAAAAGTTCCAGTCATCAACATGTATCCAAGCCTCTGATCAACAAACAAAGATATTTATCTTCTCCATTTTTCTTCTTCTTCTACACCACTTTCTCAAGGATTTTTGTTCATATTTCTAAACTAGACATAAGGCTGAGTTCTTGAGTGTTTTTCTTGTAATATTCCAAGACTTTTCTTATATGATCATGGAGTATTTACAAACATGTATGTAACTTCCAAATAGATTTTGTGTATTGTTGAATATCTTTCATGAATAAAACTCCACATAGAACTATTTCGAGGTGTTTCTCTAATGATTTCTCGTATCTTGGGATTTCTCAGTGTGATATTTTTAGAGTTTGCCTATCAAATTATTTTTAGTATTAAGTGTAGAACTCTTTTAAATTTCTTTGAGATGATCAAAACTGTTCTCTCATTTTTCTTGTGAGAAGATATGGATATATCCTCTATTTGTATGTGATTTAGAGGCTTGTAAAAATGGTGTTGAGTATGTATATATTCTAATATTGAAGCCTTCCTTCAATCTTTTTATTGTGAAAAAGATACTCTTTTCACATAAATATCAGATCAGGTTATGAAAAAACCATTCCATGTATAATTCAAATCAATAAATATCTAGGGTTTTCTATCTAGCATTCTCCTTAATTGAGATATTCAAGATATATATTTCAGTCAAAGAGGAGTACCACCTCTATAAAAACGTAGGGGGATTCATATATGTTGATATTATGGTAGTTGCGGAAGGTATTTACCTCCACGTGTAAACTTGACGAGAAAAGAATAGTCCAGGAAGCAAGAAGAAACCCTAATTAGTTGGCTAATAACCCTAGAAGACAAGTCGGCTCAAGAGGATAACTTGTATTAGGTTATTAGCCTCCAAGAGAAGAAGTCGGATAAAGGAAATATTATATACTAAGTAAATAGGAACCCAGAATGAGAAGTCCGCCCAAGCAATTTTCCAGATTTAGTATAAATACAGGAGGCTACTCTTCATTCTGTTAGGCATTCTCAGAACTGTAGAAATAGCACTTGTGCGCACTGTAGTTGGCCAGTTTGTGCGCAAGTCTGGAGGAGAGCTGTCGTTGCAGCTAACAAATTTTGGTTTTGGCTTGGACTATCTCTTGGTTATGGTTTAGACTCTCTAATCAGCTCTTGTTTGGTGCACTATCCTTGGAGAGATAGGTGCATTATCTTGTTTGGATATATAGCTTAGGGTTTTCTTCCGAAATGATTCTTTGTCAAGGTTAAGGTACTCGGGGGTGGCTTCGACCTATGGTTGGGTGACAATGGTGATATTGTTTATGGTTAAATGAGCACATCCATTAGATTCTAATAGGTTATGGGCCCACACCTCCTTTATTCATTCTAACCACTGGAAGGGAGCATAGCCATAAGGATACTAAGCTCATTGAAGAACTTCTGCTAGGGTTTCTAGCAGGAGTAGTTACCAAAGCACTGTCGCTAAGGTTACTAGCAGGTGCAGTTGCAGAAACCCTAACCCTCTCATTGAGGCACCTTAAGTGAAGGGATTGACCTAATTTTTGGATATACTAGTGTGCCCTAGCCTAGTGCATCTCCTAGTATGATCAGCAAGAAAAAACGTCAAGTTTGAGTTTTTGGTCAAATCTAGGGTTGACCCAGTCAAGGCAACCATGAATTACTCTATGAAGTCAGAAAACAATTTAGATGGGGTTTCTAACTTCATAGCATGGAAGACAAGTATTGAAATCATCCTTTCCAAGAATAAAGTGTTGGATATCGTGAAAGGAAAGATCGTGGAACCAGAGTTTAAAGAAGGAAAAGAGAAGGAACCGCAGAACGTTGCAGTTATGGAGAAGTTCAAAGACACTCACTTCAATGACATGAGTATCATAGTGGACTCTATAAAATACCACTTGATACCCTATATTTCCCATCTTGACTCATCTAAGAATATGTATGATTCCCTAACAAACCTCTTCTCAGTCAGAAACATTGGACAAGTAATAAATTTGAAGAATGAGCTTCGTGACATGAAGATGAATGATGATGAAAACATAACATCATAATTTGTGAGGATATCTCAGTTACGATATCAACTACAAGATATTGAAGAGATCATCTTAGAGAAGGAACTAGTAAATATAGTACTCAACGGTCTTCCCAATACATGGGATGCATTTGCCGCAAGTATGAACACAAGGAAGGAGTATCTTACATTCGAAGAACTTTGGACTTGCTGTGCACAAGAAGAATCAAGGATTAGTGCAAAAGAGAAACCTCAAAAGAAATACAATGATCAAGCCTTCATAGAAAGATTCAAGAATTTCAAGAACAAAAGGAAGTTTTGTTCAAGGAAGAAGCCAAATCAAGAGAAAGATATGTTAGAAATACAATGCTTAAACTGTCGAAAGCATGGTCACTACAAGAATCATTGTCCCGAGCTGAAGAAAAGGAAGGAGACACATGAAGCATCAGTTTCCAAAGAAAAGGAACCTTCAAAGAAGATTAATAAGGATGAAACAAACTTCTTCTTCTAAGACAAGGTAAACAACACTCTTCATAGTTCTTGTACATACCATGTTTTATGTACATATCTTGCATATCTATTTTTTAGAAGATAATATGTTCAAAGAGAAACTATACTTATGGAAGAACAACAAGATAAGGATTGCTACAAGTCAGACAATACACATCAAAGGATGAAGTACATCAACAATCCATGGTAACAATTCATGTGGAAGTTATCAGAATCAATCTTGAAGAAACCTAGAATAAGTAAAGACAGAAAGAATTCAGCAATCAAGAGGAAATTGGAAAATTATTTGTGACACTTTGCAAAAGGCAATAAGGATGCAGACAGAAGCATGGACTCTTCTATATGGAGGGAGTCGATTATATTATCAAAATAAGAACATGCATTCATGCATGAATAAAGGATTAGGAGGAAGATAATCCTAAATTCTATGATCGATTGAAGATGATGAAGTATCTATCCATGGTAGAAACCATGAAAAGCAACACCTGTTTAGTGTAACTTCAGAAGAAGTCTTCTTCGAAAAGAAGCCTTAAAGTAATCCCTGGTTTTCCATCCACATTCATGATCCTATGATGAAAGAAATAATTTGGAATCTTCAGAGCATGGAATATATAGAAAACTCCATGAACTCAAGAGCTAAAGAGAAACATGAGGAAGAACATGAAGATTCCAAGAGAGAAAGAAAATACAGAACAACCAGTCAGTGTATCAAGAATCACAAGACTACCATCCTTATATGAACTCACTAAAAGAAATCAAGCAGAGGAATTGAAATTTGTGATGAAGAACAGTGTATGGAAGACTTATGAATGAAATCACTGCAAGATCCATAACTAGAGGTTCTCCTAGATGGAGGGAGAAGACTATGATGATTGATTGTAAACCAGAAATACATCTACATGAGCTAGTATATCGTCTGCAATATCCATAGGTTGGAGTTTACATGTAGAGAAACCTCAAAGTCTTTCAGGTATACCAGAAAGATACCCTTGTATGTAGATGGAAGAAGATCTTGTAAGGATTCAAACAACTTGGTGCAAAGCCTTCAATACACAGCAGAAGTGTGGTGAAAATATTTCTATAACAGAGATATTGTATCAAAATGGTTACTCATAAATCCAGGATGATGGATTGCTAATCCATGAAAAACTCTCATAGATATGTTCCAGTTTGAGCCCTGCCACGAAGTTATGATCTAGCAAGAAACAAAAGATGAATCCAACAATGATATACTACATTGATCAGAGCTATATGAAGCCTTCAAAGAAAACCAGTGTTCTAGAAAGACCAAATTACATTGAGATCAAGCATTACATTCTCCGTGATGATGTCCAAAAAAGAGAAGTTGTTCTCCAATGTATATATCTCCACAAATGAGTAGATAAGAAGACATTTTGGTAAATCATATGTCCAAGATGAAAGAGTTTACGTACTCAAGATGGAGCTTGTGGAGACAACTTCCTTATTCAAAGAGGAAGAGATGAATCCCAGGTTGGGAGGGAGCACTAATGTATTATTGACTTATGGACAATCATTTTTCATTTCAAAAAAAGGTCCAAGATGAGAAGTTCCTTTCCAGTTTGGAAAGTGGTTTGAGATTTCTGACGGACAGGCATTTTCCATTTTGGAAAATGGTCCAGATCAAATGGTCATTTTCATAATGAAAATGGTTCAATGGATTGTTGATGTACCATAGGCAACAATTTCCCATTGTGGTTAACATGGGGAATGGTCTAGGACAATCTCTCTTCTTGATGGTCACTTTTATTAGTGGTCAAGAAGATTGGTCCGCCTTGCCAGAAAGTCATTCTTCCGAAGATAATAGTTGTGAGAAGTTTCAAAGAATGGTCCATTTTGGAGGTTGGTGCAGGACAGTCATTTCCTTAGGAAATGGTCCGGATAGTCATTCCCTAGGGCATATTCATTCTCTCGAGGTTGCACTTTATTTAGTGCCGAAAGAATGGCCCAGATAGGTGAATGGTACAGGTTCAACAATCAGGGACAGGCATTCCCTAGGGAAGATTCATTCTATCCAGGTTGCACTTTGTTTAGTGCCGGAGGAATGGCCCAGATAGGGAATGGTCCAGGCTAAGAAATTGGGACAATTATTCTTCGTTGCTTGAGAAGAATAGTCCAAATAGATCATCATTGATGTTTTACCTTATGAGGGCAGATTCTCTTCCAGACCTCACAGATGTGAGTGGAAGAATGGCCTAGATGATTTAGTTTATATCATAACAATGTTTTCTATGCAGGTTGATATCAGATGATATGGTTGTTATGGAGACTGTATGTCTCTGGACAATAGATGTATACTACTTTGGTGGATGTGTTCCACTGATTGTGACTATATGTCATTGATCAAGTATCTGTGTGCTACTTGGTGTGGTAGTTTACCACTGGATAGTAGTTGTGTACTACTATGGATAGACACAGTTGTGTTCTATTGAATGACATTGTTCTGATTTCCTTGAAGACTATTAGTAGTGTTGGAAAATGTTTATCATCTAAATGGATTATCAATGGACAGAGAATTCCCAGACGAAAAATGGTCCAAGACATTTATTCTTCCAGGACATATGTCCAGATTAGAAGAATGGTTCTTGTGTCACTCTGTGGAGTGAGTGACTTATTCAGCATCATGTCTAATTACTCAGATGGAGTATGGTTTTGAGAGATGATACAACTGATGACACTGATAGTGATATGGTGCTCATGATCTAGTCATGATATAGTCTATACGACTATGTTGATGCTAACAGGTGAATGGTATGTTTGTGCTCAAGACCATTACCTTCAATACCTCCCTAGCTAGGAGGGAGTGTTGATATTATGGTAGCTGCGGGAGGTATTTACCTCCACGTGTAAACCTAACAAGAATAGAATACTCCGGGAAGCAAGAAGAAACCCTAATTAGTTGGCTAATAACCCTAGAAGACAAGTCAATTCAAGAGGATAACTTGTATTAGGTTATTATCCTCCAAGAGAAGAAGTCGACTAAAGGAAATATTATATACTAAGTAAATAGGCACCCAGAATGAGAAATCGGCCCAAGCAGTTTGCCAGATTTAGTATAAATACAGGAGGCCAGTCTTCATTTTGGCAAGCATTCTCAGAACTGCAGAAGTAGCACTTGTGCACACTGCAGTTGGCCAGTTTGTGCGCAAGTATGGAGGAGAGCTATCGTTGTAGTTGTTGCAACTAGAAGATTTCAATTTTGGCTTGTACTATTTCTTGGTTATGGTTTGAACTCTCTGATAAGCTCTTATTTGGTGCGTTATCCTTGGAGAGAGAGTTGCGCTATCTTGTTTGGCTATCTAGCCTAGGGTTTTCTTCCATAATGATTCTCTATCAAGGTTAAGGTACTCGAGGGTGTCTTCGGCCTATGGTTGGGTGACAATAGTGATATTTTCTATGGTTAAAAAAACACATCCATTAGATTCTAACAATATCCCCATGAGTTTGTTGTTTCAATTTGAACCGATTCAAACATCAACAATACCGATGAACATTTTTGGGGATTTATTGACTTTGGAGGTTGATCCAACCATTTCTTTAGGGACCTCCTCAAGAACCATCATAGCTAATGATTCTTCAAATAATGGCTTTGGACAAGGAAACTTCAAGTTCCCCTACCCTCTTTTTGAATCTCTCATTCTCTATCTCCTTCTATGTTATCGAGTGAGCTAGAGAATTGCTTGTAGCTTTATGGAACTTGAGAACCCCTGAAGGTTTCAAGCCCTTAACTTCAAATTTAGAGCTCCATTTTATCGTCACCTTTTTACTATTCATATTAACTCTTTTGATATGGATATTCTTGGACTGTTTGTCATACTTGGCATGATGAAGAGTGATAGATTCTTCCTCAAATAAAGTTGGACCCTCACGGGCCAACTTCTCTAATATCAACCCACTCCATGCTAGTTGTATTGTATCCTATGCGGGCATGTTGTTGACTTCATCAATATCCTTGTTAGTCATGTTCAACTCTAAATCGTGGAGTCTAAAGAAACACCTTCATCCGGGTTTCTTTTTCTTTTGGGGACGAGGGTAACCATGTGTGTTGCATCCAACTAGTATCTCAGGGGGTACCCACCATCTCCATCACCCACATATCCCTGATTGTTTTATTTTACACCTGCACTATTCTCCTAATCCTTGTGGCTTGAAGAAGGGCTCTTATGGGAGTGATGTGCTATGCCACCTTACGCTATTTGTGGATATCCCTCTTTGTTTAGGTTGTAGTTTTTTATTTCCTTCTAGGGGAGAGACCTCCATTGCTCCAATGTTTTAACTTACCCCGGTATGCATCTTCTTGAGCGACTTGTTTCTTCTTTTTGACAACAATTTTTCTCAGGGTAGTTGTCACCTTAGCCTCAACACCAGTGTCTTCATCATCGTCGCCCCTTATGAAATTTCTTGCACCTTATTGAAAATCGAGGCATAACTGATTGATAACATATGGGCTACAAAAATACTCTTAGGGTCAAAACCACTGAGGGATTTTGCTTCTTTCATATTAAAGGATTCGAAGAATGTTTCCATTTCAGTGAGACTTGAGGAACTTTTGACTATAATACCAACAATTTGAAATGACATAGGAATAAATTGTCACTTTATTTTATTATCAAAGAGTAGGGACCATGTCTTATACTGTCTATACATCTCATACACCAAAATATGTCACACACGAACCTAGGAAGAAGCAGGGGTTTCCTTTTGAACCTAGTAAGAAGAAAAGGGTTCCCTTTGTATTTGAATTGTTCTTCAAATACACACACTCCCTTCACCTTGAGAAAATCCAGGGCCACTTTTGTAACCCTAGTCAGTTCAGTCCTTGTGAGCATGCTTTTGCATTCCTTAATGAAGGAGTCTTGGATTTGGTAAAAACAAAACGATGCCTTGTGCCTCCATAGTGTAGGATACCATAATTGAGTGAGTTCTTCTTCAAAATTTACAATTCCCCTTGGGGGCATGCCTTTGAATCAATTGCAGTAAGAAAGAGAGAGAACCAAATAAGAGGTCATGTAGAACCTCTTAGTATAAATAACATTATACAATCGATGGGAGATCTCGTTCAAGATGGGACCAATCAAAGATGGCACCTATCTTTACTGAGTAATGGAGAGTATAAAGAGCATACCTGGGGACATACAATGTTGAATCTTGACCCACCAATCGTGCAAAAGGCTAGATGAATTCTTTGAACAGTGGAGCCAACATGAATGTGTTGATTTCACTAATGTTTAAGGACTTGACCAAGGGTTGAACCAGGAATTCCTTAAGTAAACTGATGCTACCAGCTTTAGCATCAAAAAAGGAATCTACTTCATGAAGCTTCAGGACTATGTCTGGTGTCAAGAGACGTAGCATCCTTTGGAACATATTTGATGTTAAAGGGATAAGAGTTCTTTCGATTTCCTTAACATCAATGAGATGATGTTTTGAATCAAATCTCTTAGCACACTAGGTGACCAGTTCTCTGAAATCAAATGCATTATGCATGCATATGGATTTTACTATCCTTGACGTCCAAACTTTGTTCCTGAGATTGTCTTCTTGAGACAGTTCAAAATACCATTTATACACTATAAACCACTGAAAATCCTTTTTTTCATGAACCAATGAGTTTACTATGTCTCCACATAATGGTTCTTTATTCTTCTTGTTCCCCATCTTTTTTCCACTTTCAACACTTGGGTAAGTGTGAGGATTATGTGTATAACTTTTATTTCCTATTTGATAGGTACCCCTTAATCATATATTAGGTCAATTTACTATTCAAAATTTCCCGTCCATACGTCTGGTGCATGTCGATCATTAAATGGTAGTTGTCATTTGCATACATTGTGATCAAGGGAAATGTTCGAGAATTAATCATCATTTATTAACAACAAGCATTCTCATCATGTGGGAACTATGTGGGAACTATGTGATAGATATGATGGGATTACCTTGGGAAAACCAATCACATCCTATGTGAAGGATGGGTGTTGGATCACATAGGATGCAGATTTTGAGAATCAAGAAATGACTTAGCATGTGGGTTGTGGGAGGAAGGAAAAAGGGGGGAGGGGGCATCGGGTTATCCTTCCGCATAAGTGTATAATGTGGGTTGTGGGTTGTAGGCTTGTGGGTTTGTGGAATGCGGGAATGTGGGGATGTGGGTTTGTGGGATGCGAGATTTGAGAATGTGGGGATGTGGGTTTGCAGGTATGCAGGATGCAGGAATGTGGGGATGTGAGAATGTGGGGATGTGGGTTTGTGGGAAGAAAGGATGCAAGGATGCGGGCTAATGGTTTGTGGGTATGCAGGCTTATGGTATGCAGGCTTGCGGGTTTGTGGGATGTGTGATGCAGGAAAATTTATAATGGTTTCATTCCATGCATCTGCACTACTAAAGTGTTAGAAGAGGGGGGCTTGCAAGGAAAAAAATATATACAAGTCGAGTGAGGTAATAGGCATCAACAATACCCTCATGTACAATCAAGAGAGAGTTCGACATAATAGATAATTATGTTTTGTTTTTTGCATTATTTAATGTAAACAACTTGTAAGAATTTATTCTTGCAAACATAAAGTAGTAAGATTAAGTTTTGGAAAGTCTAGGGTTGGGTTTCTCCCTTACCTCTTGTTGATGGGAAAAGGCTTGAAACATCTTTTTGGAAAGCTCTGTATAAATTATTTATCTTTGTACCTCTACTACTTGCTTTGATGTGGCCTTTTATTAATATAAATTCTTCAATTTCTATTTTTTTTAAATTAAATTTTCATAATGTGATTGCAACAAGCGTAGAGCTATCTTAACCTTAGATTTATCAAAAACTGAGAATTATCAAATCCATTAAGGTGCAAACCTTCTTCAAGTTTTCCTACTCAAAATAGTTTACAATAAGATGAATTTAATCCCTCTTAATATTAACAAATCTAATTTAAAATAAATCTAAACTCATAATAACCTAAATTAAAATATTAATGAACATAATTTAAGTTAATTAAATTTAACCATACTTAACTTTATCGATCAAAATTCATGTATAATTAAACTACATTGGATTAAGTCCAAAACCTTCAAAGAAAAGAATTTTTAAAAAATGATTTTTTTTCAATAAAAATGTTTAATTTACATAGTGGTTTTTTTCCAATAGACAAAGAAAAATTGATAGCTACATTTAATGCCAACTAACAACAATTTCCTCCCAACAAACGACAAGAGCATGTGACCACTGAGTGCACACACATAAAATGTTCAAAAGAATCATAATTTTAAAATGTGACACATTTGTTTGGTGTACCCACTAGATAGATTCCACCCCCTAGTGACGTGGACTTTTCAAGAAGAAAAAGCAAAATCACCGACCTTTTATTTTCAGTGTCTCTTTCCTTTCGCCAACCATGGATTTTTCAATCATGACAAACATTGTGGGCCCATGCTTGGAATTTGGCAAAACATTACAATCATAGGGTACGTTGATTAGTTGATTTTGGAATTTGACTAATCATTACAATGAGAGGTTTTGTTGTCTCTTGATTAGATGATTTTGGAATTTGACGAAACATTACAATTAGAAGTTTTGTTGATTCATTGATTTTTGAGTCTATTTAAAGTTTGGGTTGATTAAGTAACACAATTTTATTATGAAAATAAAATTGTATTTATAATGTGGAATTTTGCAAAATAAAATTTTATTTTATTTACAATGTGAAATTTTAGTGTGGTTTGATTTTGGTGGAATAGGTATTTTCTATTCACAAATTCTTAATTATGATGCTCTCGTAATATGTAAAACATATTTATTTATTTTCCAAATCAAATAATCTTTTTTATTTATGTGGTTCGAAATATTAAGAAAAAATGGTTTTTTCTTAATTTTTATTATATTTTGATAAAATATAATATTATGAATGTGCACTTAATTATTATGACTAGAATTTTCACTTGTTTAACCCTTATGTAAAGTACCAAAACATATTTAAATTCCTCCATGTCCCTAACTTGTATCTATAACTTCTCTTGGTTCAGTTTTTTTTTTGGAAAATCGAAAATTGTTCACCTCGAAGGTTTATATACTTCTTAAACGTTGCTTTACAATATGAGCGAGGAGCCTCCCGCTAACTTTTAAATATACTCTTTTCAATTTAGACACTTTAGTAAACATCCCTACTATTGTGTTGATCAAACGATAAGGAAATGAAATTAAGTACTCATGATTGACTTTATCCATATGTGAGGTAGAGAAGCGTCCCAAACCAAAAAATAAGGAAATGATGACAAATTAGTGAAAAAATCTCATCACAAATCTAATGCTTATATAGGATATCGGTTGGGGACTATCTCAAAAATAGTGTGTTTGTTTTTTTTTTTTCTTAATGTATTATTTCATAATGTATCAGTATTTCATATTAATATACAAAAAGAGACAAATACATCAATGGATGGTAGAGGCCTGTCTTAAGAGGAAATCAGTGCCTCTATCAGTGTGGTGCTATCATAATTGGTCTTACTGTTCATTAACATAGGGTTTATATATCGCAAAAAAGAACTTCATACCCATCTATATTCATATAAAACAATAAACTATATGATAGTAAATTAAAATAGTAAATACATGTATAATCAGTATTAAGCCAGAGGGGGAGGTGGACTCTCCTCCACGACCAATTCCAGGATCACTTCTCCATCATCTATCTACTCGTGCATTGTCTCGAAAGGCTGAGGATCCTCGATAATTTATATTGGTGGGATTGTGTGCCCACAAAACTCAGGTCCCACAGTGACCTCCACCTTATGCTTTCCTTTCTTCTCTTCCTGCACCAAGGTGATTGTGATGCCAACACCAAGACAACCTTGCAAACCACCTCAAAATTCCCTTTGAAAATTTGGATCGTGTGTAGGATATCTCGTTACTCATCATGCTTCTTCTCAATTGCCAAGGCAATCATTTCCTTTACCATCCAATATACTTCAATCATCCGAAAGTATTTTGTATCCCCAGTGCGTGAAATATCGGGGTCTAACACCCAACGACCCAGCTCCTCCACTAGTTGTTCATTTTTCATATTCTATTGCTTGTCCCTGAATACTCCTTCCAACTCCTCAACTTGATATTTCGTAGAGTTGGATCAATTCTCCACAAATAGGCACTCAACCTCCCAGGCTTCTCATTTTTCCTTCACTATTGTTGGTGATTTCCTCATTGAGGTCACCTTGCTCGTGGTTCCAGTTGTATATTTTAAACCTTTTACAATAATGCAATGCACACACATATTCTTAACACAAAAAGGGAAATAATTGTGATCACACATATACACAGAGATTTACCCTGGAAACCCAACCGGGAAAACCAACAACATGTTTTAGATCCACACCTCTAATTCTATTCATCATCCGACTTCATTGTTTACAATACAATATGCAGGATCCCGCAGCATCCAAAAAAACCCCAATCCATTGACTCGGATTAGATTACAACCTTAATTAATTTACTAGAATTAGAAAATCATGTGTTGAAATACCATGTACCACTAAACCACCCTCGCCAAAGAAAAAATACTACTCAAAAATTTGGTGAATAAACCCCAAAAAAAAATTATGGGGGCTTTGCCCGTGAAACCTCTAATAGGGGGACCCACAATCGTGCAAAGAATATTACACATAGCCAAAACCAACCCCCAACCTTCTACCCCCTTGACCTAACCTCACCACCATCTCAACCTAATCAATATTTCTTCTAATCGACAATTCTCGACTCTAAGCACTCACTCTCAATTCTCCAAATGCATGATCGAAAATTCAATGCAGTCTGCATCGATCCAACCTAGATTCTAACGTGGTCCCCCTAATTTATCTCTGACTCACAACCACCCACAAAATCCCACAGACAATCCCAACACCAAACAACCAGACCAAGTACCAGCCCCACACCCACACTCTCGAGAAAGCACAAACTAGCAATAAGCAATAACAAGCCAAGTTGGCCATGCTACCGAGATTTTGGGCTTAGGAGTGCCCTGAGCAACTCAAGCACCTACCTATATCATTTCCCTCTACCTTCGAGCACAATGTTCCTAAAACCAAACTGTTTTCATTCCTTGAGGTCATCATCTGATAAATCTCAACTACATTCCCTTCCATAATTCACATTTCTATGTCCCCCATCATGGCCTTAGAACCCTCCTATTTGACTAAATTAAACCATGATATCCCTTCCATTCTTTTGGTTTTCATTGTAGTGCAATGCAAGTACTGCTTCGTAAGCCTAATAGTTATGGAACACATACGCACAATGAATGGGGGTTGTCCCATCCATTCTCCCCTGTATAACCTCCACCAGCCCAAACTACGAGCGCCCACCATCTGCCACCCCATTCCCTATGTCACTACCTCCATACGTGGTGGCGGTGGAAGAACATGCCTCAGTTGTCTTCTCCCCACTTGTTATCACATGATACAAGAAAATCCCAAGGATAATGTTGATTTTCCATATCATATAAAGCTAATTCCTTTTAATAACTTTATTTTTTTATTTTTTTATAAGTTATATTTTTTTTCTTTTTAATGATGAAAATGATGATTGTTATCATCCATAAGACTAAATTTGGTTTATTGAACTTTAAGAAAAATGATAAAGAATTAATTTATTTTCTTAAAAATTTCATTTATATACTCAAAAATATTGGAGAGAAGCTTTCCTAAATCTACATAATTTTGATAATTTAGTAAGTTAACAAGGTCAGTATTATTGAATGAGGTGACAGAAGGCTGTTATGCGCCATTATAGAGGACAACGCATGTCCTTAGATTTTGGGAGCCCCCCCAGGCCTACGTGGCGGACAACTCGATCATATCTCACATGTGGATAGTTGATCTGAGGGAGGCTCGAACGAGGAGTATTCACTCCACACATGGTTTGGTAGCTGAAATCGTTAAGGAAGCTCTTAGGGAGATCTGGACGAAGCTTGAGGGTGGTTTAATTCCCCTTCACTCAGCCCTCCATCTGAACACCAGTACAAGCAAGTGCATTCAAATGGAAACAACAAAATGAATGGGGTTTATTACCCTGAGATGTTTGGCGCAAGGAAAAATCGGAGGACGATAGGGACAGTGAAGAGTGACGAGGGAGGAATAAGAGTAGCACACGCCATCATTAAAAATCTGTCCCATAGGCTATTTTTAGCCTCGTGGACATTAAAAATACTTTCATTTCATTAATAGCCATGACTGGGGGTTTAAGTATTACAAGAGATGTCATGGTGCGAGAACTTATAATTCTGCAACCCTTCTAACAATCCCCTCAGCCTCCTCACGACTTCTTTGTGCGCTTGGATTCTTTGCTATGAATAATTCTCTGCTTCATGGATTCTCTAGTTTTCCTAATTCTTGTTGCACCTATCAGCTCCTTCTGCAAGCTCACATGGTCAGAGAGGTCGACATCGTAGACAGGGACTCCCAATACCTCAAATCCGAGCAAGAGGAAATGGGTGTTTCCAAAGCATTTAGGAGATGTATTTTCTTCTATGTTAATATGATATGGGTTATAGTTAGTTTACAAAAAAAACACAAGTTCAGTATTGTTGTAAATATTTTGAAATTGAGATTTAATGTAGGCATATATAGGATATTTTAAGAGAAAGAGATTCCCATCGTCCACCTTCTTAGTATCACAAAGATTATAAGTTCTTTCATCTTACAGTGTTTTAAGAGTAATCAAATACCATTTTTCACTATGAAACTCGTGAGAGTTCATTTTTATGTAGTAATGTTGATTTTATTCTTTAAACTAATTTTAATCTTCTTAAATTAAAGTTAATTATCTCTTTATAATATCTTAATTTTAAACTAATTGTTTTACTTTAATATTTTTCATAAATATTAAATGCATTTATTTCTAGATTACTTTTGATAGTAAATTTAATCTTTTGAGATGGGAAATTTTTATCTCTAAACTTTAAGAAGCTTAGTTTTTTAGAAGTTAACCTTGTGAATTGATTTTTTAATTATATATATATATATATATATGACATGTGTATGTAAAAGAATTATGGTTTTCAATAAAAATAAATAAATATATAATTTGTTTATTTTATAAATTATGTTAATATACATGGTTTTCAAAAGATGAAATACAAAGAAGAAGACGACGTTTTGTTTTGTTTTTCCATATAAATGTTTGCTAAGATTTCTTTTCAAGATAATGCACTTTCATTAAGCTAAGTTCAATAAGTTTGAGACCAAAAGCACAATGTAAAGTAACATGACAAAGTTAAGCACAATTGAACTATGGTGTAGCATGAGCAGGTCAAAACACCAAATTACAAGACTAAGATGTAAGAGTGTCTAAGACATAACA
Source organism: Picea engelmannii (assembly GCA_009831015.1). Lineage (NCBI taxonomy): Eukaryota > Viridiplantae > Streptophyta > Pinopsida > Pinales > Pinaceae > Picea > Picea engelmannii. The sequence continues at coordinate 1,034,593 of ML777278.1, read as the reverse complement.
TAAAATTGTCACTTTAATGTGCACTGATGTTAACTTGCACAATGTATATTATGTGATTACGCATGAGTTTGCACCTTGGTATCATGACCAAATATATGTTTCCATATTAGGACAACCTGTAGAGTGAACTTATTTTAAGAGAAACTCTTTTAGTCATGAACTTAGTGAATCTTCGACTCATGAATTTAGTGAATATTCAATTCACTGAATATTTAATTTATTTAATTTAACTGCATCTTGGATAAATCTTTTCATTTAGGAATTGTTGTTCTTCGAGCACTATCGTGTTAATTTGGAAAAATTCACTTCAGTATTATTATACATAATACATAGTCTTGTATTTATGTTGTATATGGTGTTTATTAGTCCTTGCCTTTGGCGAGGGATTATAGCATTCGTGTAGCGGTCAACATCATTTGACCGCTTATTAGTTGGTTCATTATGTGACATTAATGGGTGCTTTTTGCAGTATTGTAAAAAAACCGCATATTATTTGCCTTTTTTTTCCATACAGATAATATATTTCTGAATTTTATTATTTATGTTATTTAATTTTTTATTGGTTCAACACACTTTGATTTGACATAAATAGCATGGTGGAAGCCGGTTTATTTCCCATATTTGTCAGAAATTAAAATTAATTTAAAAAAATCAAATTTTCTAAATTATTTTACTGGCTACTTTGGAGGTTGGCTCTGACTCTAACAACCGACATTGCAGCCTCCATCACTATGTTCTCACCACTTGGCCACTTGCTCAACTCCTAGCCACCACTTGGCCACCCGCTCACCCTCACCGTCTTCCCCACCGCCCTACACATTAAATTTATGCTATTCCATTTCTTCTAATCCATGTAACATTAAACAATGATGTTATTCAAACAAGGCTCTTCTGTATGTTAGCATCCATAATGCTCCAACTACCTATAGAAATGGAAATTAAAAACCATGTTAACGTCCACAAAGCACTAGATGCAGTTGAAGTTTTCAAATCATGTCAGCATCCACAAAGCACCTGATCTGGATTTTATGATAAGAATGAAATGAATATAGATTATGAACAAGTGCTTAACACAAAATAACAAAGATACAGTAAAACTGGTTTTCTATTCAATAACAAAATAAGCTGAAAATTGTAAAATGCAGCGGAAACAAGCTTGTTGGAATGGTGGCAGCTTATCTCTGAGAAGAGATGTGACGGTTGCGCTCATTCATAAGAAGATGATTACAATGAGGCTCTGAAGGCCTTTTTACAATAAGAAGGAATGTCAAAAACCCTAGACATCCAAAAACCTAACCCTAGGAGATGAAGCGCCAAAAGTCATGTGGGCCCCGTTTGGGTAAGTTAGTACATCGACTTCCCGGGGTCGTAACTTTTGCATACGATCTTCGTTTTATGTGTATGATAGCTCATTAGAAAGGTATCATCGAGGAGATTCATTTTAGGCGCAATATGGAAGGAACTTGCATTTTGCAAACCTGTTTTCCCAAAAAACATCGTTTAGGGCCTCAAAACGGCTCCGGAAGTGAAAACTGCTAAAAATAATAAATTACCAAAATTGCCAGAAAACTGTTTTGAGCCAGTTGGAAAAGGTGGGTGGCCACCGATATCGATCTGGATCAATCCTCCCTCCTTAGGAAGAAATGGTCTCCATTGCATTGAGGTCCCCCATTAGATGAGGAAATTTCTACTGAATTTGGCCCCGGGTGAGCCACTTGCCTTGGTGCAAGAACTACCCTACTTTGACGACTCGATAAATTTGGATCCTTTGCTGTCGAGTTCCCTTGATTTGTGTGTCCACAATATGATCATTGAATGCCTGTTGTATGCATTCGGGGTTGAGCTATGTTGGTGTTAGTTGTTTTGCTACTTCTGAGGTGTCCAATAATGGTGGGAAATAAGGGTGAAGGAAATCCACGTTGAACACTGGGTGCAGGCCAAGGAAAGGAGGAATGTTGAGCTCAAAAGAATTATCCCCCATGACCTTGGTGATAGTGTACGACCCATAATGGAGTGGGAAAATCTTCTGATGGGGTCCTGTAAGGTGTTCTTTTTGCAAGTGCAACCAAACTTTATCACCCACCTAAAACTTATGTGGCACCTGATGTTGATCATGGCATTGTTTGTACTTTTCATTGGACTTCTGTAGGATACCTTGAACATGTTAGCGGATGTGTTGGATCCACTCAATGAACCAGGTATCTTTTTCATCTTCAGTTGGAGCAAGAGATGAGTCGGTCAAGGTGACCACAAGGGGAAGTGCAACACCTATGGGACCCAATGGTTGGAATCCCAACCCCACCCGAAAGGGGCTGTGGCCGGTTGAGCTATGCAAGGCTTGGCTGTAGCTATGTTGAACATAGGGAAGGCTCTCATCCCATGTGCATGGGTGATTTGAATTATACATGTGAAGGATATGAAAAATCATTCAATTTACAACCTCGTTTTGGCCATCTATCTGGGGGTGGAAGGCCGTGGATTTAGTGAGCTTGGTGTCCAGCAGTGACCAGAGGCTCGACCAGAATCTGATGAGAAATCAACTATCCTAATCTAAGACAATGGTTTGTGGGATTCCAAAATGTACCCAGACTCGTTCAAAGAAGAGCTTCACAGTGGCCTCTGCTATGATGCTCTTCTTGCAGGCAACTAGAATCACCATCTTAGAAAAGAGATCAACAACCATAAAAACACAGTCATTTCCCCACTTGGTGGACGGGAGTCACGACATGTAGTCCATTGAGATGGATTCCCATGGCCTATCAAGAGTAGGAAGAGGGGTGTACAGGCCCTGTTTCTTAGTGGTCGGTTTGGCAATAGCTCAGGCAGTGTAGGACCTAATATACTTGCTGACCTCCTGTCAAAGTTTTGGCCAGTAGAAATGTTTTTGTAGCATTGCCACTGTCTTTTAGACACCGAAGTGTCTTGCCACCTGACTGTAGTGGGCTTCCCAGATCAGCTTCACTCGCTCACTTGATGGAACAAAGATATGGCCCAGATGACACAACAACCCATCCTGAAGATGGAAATTATCGACAACTGCATTTGCACCCAACATTTGGTAGGTGGTGGAAAAGTCAGGGCCTGTCTCATAGAGTTGGGGCCATCCAGAGGTCTCATGGCTACAAGAGTCTAGCACCGTAGTGAGTGTTGTGACTGGTGGTCTGTTGAGGCAATTAGCGACACGATTGGTGCTTCCTGTTTTATACTTGATGTTGAGGTGGAATTGTTGCAAGTATGTGGACCACTTTTGATGGCGGTCATTTTGTAATTTTCCCTGTGTCTGCATGAACTGCAATGGCTTATGATCAATGTGGATGAATGTCTCCTTCCCAAGAATGTAATGTCTCCACTGGAAGCAGGCTTGCACAATGGATTACATTTCTTTGTCGTAAGTAGGGTACTTACGGATAGTATTTGATAGTGTCCCACTATGATAGGCCACGAGGTGGTTGTGCTGAGTGAGAACAACACCCACAACATAGTCTGAAGCATTTGTCTCGATCTCAAAGGGATGTTGCAGGTCTGGTAGTGAAAGTATTGGGGCTAAGCACAAGCGCTGCTTCAAATCATCAAATGCTTGTTGTTGGGACCGGCCCCACGCAAATTTCACCTTACCACCACCCTTGTTTATTTGGCTGAGAGCCCATGCAATATGGGAGAATTCCAACACGAACCTGCGGTATAAGTTGGCAAGGTCCAAGAAGCTTCGAAGCTCAATGAGTGTGGATGGGGCTGGCCAGTCATGGATGACTTGGATCTTGGCTATATCCACATGTACGCCATGATGATAAATGATGTAGCCCAGGTAATGGACCCTGTCCATGCCAAAGGAGCATTTTTCCAAGTTGGCGTATAGCTTGTGCTGTCGCAGGGTGTGCAAAACTTACTGAATATGTTGCAAGTGTTCGGCCAAAGTCTTGTTGTAAATTAGAATGTCATCCAGATACACCACTACAAAAGTATTGGTGAATGGTCATAGGATATCGTCCATCATCATCATGAAAGTGGCTGGAGCATTTGTCAAACCAAAGGGAATTATCAACCATTCAAAAAGGCCTTCCTTTGACTTGAAGGCAGTCTTCCATACATCTTTCTATTCTATCGGGACCTGGTGGTAGCCAGACTTTAGATCAATCTTACTGAAGTATTTGGCCATCGTGAGTTGATCAAGGAGGTCGTTGATTCGGGGAATCAGGTACCAACTTATGACTGTGATTTTATTCAAAGCCCGATAATCAATACAGAGTCGTCAGGTTCCATCTTTCTTCTGTACCAGCACGATTGAGGTCCCACAAGGTGATGAGATGGGATGGATGTGCCCCTTGTGGAGCAACTCTTGCATATGTCACTTGATCTCCTCATTCTCTAACAAAGAGCGATGATAGACTGGCCCATTGGGCAGCGGTGCATCAGGGGTCAGATCGATGGGGTGCTTGACCTGGCAGTGCAGAGGTACCCCTGTAGGTGAGGAGAAGATATCTGAGTATTCTTCCATGACCTTATCTACTTGCTTCTGTTGTGTGGAGAGGTTGGTCGTAGAGACCCTGGATGTGGTTGTGATATTTCACTTATTCTGAGAGAGAATCACGAAGAAGACAAACTTTCCGTTTGATAGATGACCTTCCTGCATTGCTTAGCAGAGATCAAGGAAATAGAACTAGGTGGGACTGCATCAGGTATCCTATACAATTTTCTTTTCAAAGTAATAATAACACTATAAGGCCTAGACTCATAGATAACATGATGTTTCCATAAATAAGGTTGTCCCAAAAGAACATCACAAACTTTGAGAGGAGCAACATCACACAATACTTTGTCTTTGAAGGGATTGATGCCATACGACAGTTGAAACTATTGGCTAATGTGGAGATCGCTTCCTTGGGAGAGCCATCTAATGGTGTAGGGTTGTGGATATGACATTGTTGGTAGGGCCAGCTTCTTGATGACCTTTTTTGAGATGAGGTTCTTCTAGATACTGCTATCAACGATGAAGTGCAACGGGGTGCCTTTTACCCACATCTTCGAATGGAAGAGGCACTCTCCTTCTTCTGGCTCGTCTGGTTCACTAGGCTGGAGCTTGGTGGTAGAAATGGTGGCACTGGGTTCCATGTCAATGATCTATCTTCCCCTTTCTGGTTCTGTCTTAGAGTCAGAATTTGCATCTGATTCTAAGGATTTTAGTTCAGCCACCAACAACTGCTTTGAGCAGCAATCAGTAGTGTTATGCCAAGGGATCTTATGGAAGTTGCACCACTTCCCGGTATCTTTCTTTGTCTTTCTGGTGTCCTTCTCTGCTTGCGGCTTGGATGGGTTGTCCTGATACTGTCCATATTTTCTCTGTCCTTTGTTCTGTGGGTTGGGGCCGCCCTTTCCTGAATTTTGTTGTGAGGGGTTCCCAGGCCCAAATAGTCGCGTCTTTTGTTTGAGCTTCTGCTTGATTTTGATGGCATATCTATAGGCCACGCCCAAGGATGAGACGTCCAGAAATTCCATTTCGATATGGATGTATCTATGTAGAGCACTGCGATACTTGAGCACCAGATGTCACTTCGAATCTTTGATACCCAGCTTGGTGTGCAAGGTATGGAAGATATTTGTGAAATCTGGCACTGCTTGGTCTCTTTCTTGCCGTAGTGTGGTCCATTTGGTATACAGGTTGTCATAACTTTCGATAGGGTAGTATTGTTCCTTAATAGCATCCCTGAAGGATTCTCAGGTGGCCGTGACTGAAAATAATTATGGTTCCTCTATTTCCTTTTGCTCACAGAAAGTTTCCCACCAATCTTTGACATGGGGAATGACTTTGAGGAGCGCAAAAGTAATATTTTCTCTATTCGAAAAGTTATGGACAGAAAAATACCCTTCTAGTAGATTCAACCACTTGCCTACAACATCTGTGTCTATCTTACCTTCAAATATATAAACATCAAAGTTTATGTGTACCTTGAAGGGGGCGGCGCCTCCGTTCGAAGAAGATGTGTTGCCTGTTGGTAGTCGCCAAAGGATTTGCATGAAACTATCCATCATCTTGTTCCTCTGTTGTGTGAGGGCTTCCTCAATCAACCATTTGAAAGGATCTCCTGTCATGTCATCTTTCTTTTCTCCTGCCATGAGAGGTCGCTTGGGCGTGCGAGAGATTTTGACCTCAATAGAAATAAGCTCGAGACTCAACTCTTTGTACTTCGACCTCGTTGGGGACATGCATTAAGACGACAAGGAATAGACTGCTCTGATACCACTGATCCAGATTTTATGAGCAGAATGAAATGAACATAGATTATTAATAGGTGCTTAACACAAAATAACAGAGATACAATAAAACTAGTTTTCTATTCAATAATGAAATAAGCTGAAAACTGTAAAATGCAATGGAAACAAGCTTGTTGGAATGGTGGCAACTTATCTCTATGAAGAGATGTGACGGCTGTGCTCATTCACAAGAAGATAATTACAATGAGGCTCTGAAGGTATTTTTACAATAAGAAGGAATTTCAAAAACCCTAGACATCCAAAAAACTAACCCTAGGAGATGAAGCGCCAAAATTCATGTGGGCCCCGTTTGGGTAAGTTAGTACAACAACTTCCCGGGGTCGTAACTTTTGCATACGATCTCCATTTTAGGCATATGATAGCCCATTGGAAAGGTATCATCAAGGGGATTCATTTTATGCACAATATGGAAGGAACTTACATATTACAAACCTGTTTTCCCAAAAAACATCGTTTAGGGCCTCAAAACGGCTCCGGAAGTGAAAACTGCTAAAAATAGTAAATTACCAAAATTGCCAAAAAACTGTTTTGAGCCAGTTGGAAAAGGTGGGTGGCCACCGATATCCATATGGATCAACACCATATGTGGTTGAAGTTTTTAAAGAAAGGTAGCATTAGCTTGGAATTTTTATGAATTAAGTATTCGACTCTTGTTGTTGCCCTCTGAATTTTTTGTGCATCTTGTAGCCACGAATAAATAATTTCATTCTTGACTAAACTAAAATCACTAAAATTCCCAGGACTGAAGTATATCATGCATTGCCAATATATATAAAATATTTTACCTTGTTAGTTCATTAATTAAGTTGATGTTTACAGAAATATAGACTCTACTTGAAGCGTTTGAGTGGGAGTATCCCAGAGCCACGCCTAGTTGCTTCGTTCCAGGCTACCAGAGATGGTAAATCTGGAAGCACCATGTAAATATGAGAAAGAGGTAAAACCACTCCTTCATCCTCATCATTATCAAGCTCATCCTTTGCTCCCCCTACAATTTATATAAAACTATTATTCATAATACTTACACAATTATCTATAAATATCAGACCGCCACCCTTTTCACACTACCACTTAGTCTATTAATATAGATGAAAATTAGTATTGATTAATAGTGATATAATTGATGATGAACTCCCGATGTACTCAAGTTTAGTTACAATTATATGAAAATGGATTTAAAGTTTGTGTAGCTAAAACTTCACAAAACCTGTACAATAGTGTGTGTGTGTGTGGACAGTTTGAAAGAAGTATATTTGTCCCTACAAACTATTTCCTTTGCTACATGTGGATAGAATTATACTCTACTTCAAAGTTCAGAGGTTGAAGCTCCTTGTTGTGAAAATGAAACTTTTACCTTGCCTAATATAAAACATAATGTGCGGTGGTAGATCTTCTTCTATTAATTTCACTTTCCATTTGAGGAAGATGGTAAACATCTGTTTGTTGCACCTCCATACCCTAATACAAGTCAATATCATCTATATACGAAATATGTCATTATCATCAACACTTTAAATCAACAAGGAAAATATCCTTCGTTCTATATATTAACCTAAAGTATATCAACCCGGAAATTTTGCTTAAATATCTATTTACATTTTATGTAGACTTCTTAGAGATGGAACAGAACGCAATTCCCATATACCTGTCTTCATCGAAGAATCAAGTATTGTTTTCTTCCACTGATTTGTTAAATGACTATTTAAACTTCCCTTGAAATTTTGGAACAAAGATTGCAATTACAAAGCATAAAGCATAGTTGTTTTGATCAAATTGACCTAATTCTTGAATGAAATGGAATGATTCTCTTATATATTCTACTTAAGTTGATAATCTCTAAGGAACCCCTTTTGTCCCATTGATATGGTTTTCATCTGCTTGACGAGACCCTTGCTCTCTGATAAATTTCCATGTTTAGTGTGCAAGCATAGGTAATTGTAGTCTATTCCAATTACGTGGATAGGGTTCTCTAACTATCCACTTTGGTCAGATAATTTAAAATTCTAAAATTAAAAACTAAGTGAAGGGATTAGAATCAGTTAATCTTTGAGGTTTTAGTTATTTTGAAATTCTACTTGTCAATTGTTAGCTATTGAGTGATTGATATTGAGGAAAAAGATCAGCCTATAAAATGTTAGTTTCATTTTAGCCACAATTTAGATGGTTGTGCTAGGTATTTGTTAGAACTATAATTTTTGAAGCAACCCTTTGTTCAATAATTTCAAAATTCTTCCTGTGAGGGATTATATGGTTTGCTTCCACCATTCTCTAATGTAGTCGCAATCTATTAATTAACTATGATAGTTCACTGTCATGTTACTTTTTGGTTTTAAATAAACTATACCCCTCTCTGACATTATGTTTCTAAATAAACTATGCCCCTCATTTATCGCAATAACCAATAACTACGCTCTCTCAACATCATGGTTTTTATCTCCTCGACAGGTATATAAGAATAAATAGAATAATTAAACATTCTCAATTCCTTTCAGAAAATATTTACTGTAGTGTTACTCATGCATACAGATTTCACACAATTTTGAAATTGTTGTCACCCTCAAAACCCCTTACTAACCCTTCTTAATTAATTTTAAAAAATGTGCCATGAAAGCCACGAGGAGCCTTCGACCATGCCACTCTCAAGTCACTTGAACAATTCCAAGCTTACGAGCAAAAAATGGATATGTGAGTGCTAGAGTTTCTATAATTTAAGCTATGCTTCCAGTGAAAAATGCCCACATTTTATGCACATCTATTATAAATCGATTAAGTTGTTGCACCAAATTCATTTGAACTAAGAAATACATATAGCAATAACAAAGGAATAGGAATAAGAATAAGTTGATGTTTGCAGGTAAAAACAAAAGATTAGATACTGGGTTTCCATCCATACTGATCCAGAGATATTATCGCATAATGTATGGACAAAGATGATGAATGTGGTGAGTCTGTTTCATCATCATGGCATATATGGAAGGCATTTTATATACCCAAATTTAGAGTATAAACTTTTATTTTCAATCCTTATAATCCTCTGTATGTATGTTAAATTGGTGACTAAATCATTTTAATTTTTTAGCCATTCCACTTGTTTCATGAATTGTGTTCTGGGTGATTTCAGTATATCGATCCATACTCAATGAATTTTAGTCATTCCATTTGTTTCAGGGAATGTGTCTCTTTAGTATTCATATGATTGACTTGTGGAACGAGAACCTAATTAAAAAATTTATCTCTATACAATTGCATTGGAAAGTCTTTGTGACTATTTCAAATTGGTTTTTTAACAAACAAGTTGTAATATGAACAAACCAAATTTGAAGACATTAAAGTTTAAGAAAGTTCAAATAAATTTTCAAACAAAATTTTATGCCACAATAAAATTACTTTTAGAAAAATTCTTCAACTCTTCAAAAATTTAGGAAATACCTTAGGCAAAGTTTGTATCAAGTATGTAGCAACAACCCCTCATTCCTTTCTTATGCCTTTGAGGATTCTTCGATATCCAAACTAGTTTTTACAAGATGAGCTAATGTGCACCAGGTTGTGTTATTCAAGTTTCTCTCGTTGGATTCAACCGCGCGCTTAATCTCTTCTTGAAAAATGAAGTAGCAAATCTTGGCATAATGAAACTTGAACGTGTGGCTGAATAAAGCAAATGTGTGAATGAATAAATTGAATGAGGTTATCACCTTTTTTTGTGATAATAGTTTAATATGTTTTAAACTAGCATAGCCGTGAGTACTCACAGCTGGTCAACGCCGAAAGGCTTACGGCTGGCTTGTTCATCGAAGGAATGACGGTTGGCTTAACCGAACGGAATGCCAAAACTTGCAACCCTAGATAGATACAATACGAACTGAACAGAAGGTAGCATTTCACATCCACGCCCACACAAATGAAACGGTAGCAGTTAACATCCACGGGGCCATACGCATCTGTCCAGCTTCTTAATCGGGCCATATGCATCCGTCCAGCTTCTTAATCAGTGTTATTATTTTTTAATCACTGAACGTGGCAATTTGGTGATGAACAAGTAATTTTTTAATCTTATTTAGTAAATGTGAAAAAGTAATCACATAAACGTACGCCTTTATAAATGAGCGGAAGTTAATTTATCAAAATCTCATCCATTGATTAGAGAGGACGACGAAGAATATGCCAGCATCTTCAATT
>ML777278.1:1006403-1024097 GCA_009831015.1 Picea engelmannii | reverse complement strand
TATATATATATATATATATATATATATATATATATATATATATATATAGATATATGTCCAAGTATGTATCTCCATTAGCTGGGTATGTTGGGGACAGGATCTCGAACAACAAGCTATAGAACTAGAAGGGAAGCATGCGACACTGATACTACTGAATTTGGGGGTTGAATCAATGGTGAAATGGAGGAGTTTCAAGACGTTTTAACTTTAATAATGATACTTTTTATATTTTTTAAAAACAATTATAATTTTATTTTAAAATATAATTTTAATATTGTATATTTTTATAATTCTTTATATATAATTTTAAGATAATAGTATTTTAAAAAATATTTTTAGTGTATATTTACGATGTTATGGATCGTCTAAATCATTGATAATATAGGTGTTTGGATGAAAATTAGCATAGACGATGTGTGACAGTGTATGCGACAATTAGTACGGGAGGTGCTCTAACATTGAAATGTAAGAAATCTCTTCTAACATCTTCTCGGGACCTCGCCACGATCACATTTTAGTCATCGTATAGAAACATTATTGGTTTCTTCGTCGTAGAAGCATTTGAACTCCCCAACGTCAATGGAGTCTAGCAGAGCCTCAAACTTTCCAAATCGTGGTATTTTTTTGGTACTCAATAATACATATTTATTGTCGCATAGAGAGTTAGACTTATTTTTTTTAATTCTCGGGAAGTTCTTGTGTGAAAAATGCATAAAAAATTTGAACATGTCAAAGTGTGATTAAGATGTTGATTTTAAATGGATCTTTAATTGTGGTGGTATTGCAAAATAATGGCTTTATCCACTTCCATTTATGATGGCTTGCTCTGACCAGACAATTCCATTCAGATGAATGTGTCAAACAAATCCCACACACCAGATTATGAAGCCAACCTTGTTTTCTCTGCTCTTATCCCCATTTCCTCTCCACGCCACTTCATGTTATATTTTCTCAAATGGTACAAATGACATTGAGTTTACTTTGGCCAATGCATTTCAGTTAAAATACATGCAAGGCAAGGACTAACTGCTTTGAAACTATTACCCTTGTTATACATATTCTTGTGTTTATATTTAGTTTTATGGAAGGATTCTCAAATATAATTGTGAATAATATTCATAGGTTAAGAAACCTTATCACTTATCCATGTAAAATATTGTCTTTCAACATTGTCATCTTGAGGAAATAATTCAAATAATCATTAATTTTTTTTTTTAAATCATAAATCATTTTTTTAAATGTTTATTTCCATTAAAAAAATAAATCAACTAAATGAAAATATTATAAAAATAAAAATGTTGAAATTACCGAATATGTATTGGAAATTTTAAAAAATACATTTACTTTCAAATTGAAATTGATTTTGCTTAGCTCCATCTATTGTCACTAGTGTTGATGAACATTTGACTAGTTTTACAACAAATGTATGATTTGAATCTTCCTAGGTTAGATACACTAGTCTATGCCAATGGATTGATTAGAAATGCCATCTACAAATTTGGAGAAGCATCCATTGGGTTTCCTATGAAATTTTCCTTGAAAAAATCATATATAGATTGAAGGTAAACCAACATAAATCCATCTTAACTTTAGATTTATCAAACCCAAAGAGGAATCACAAAGTAAATAAAACTTAAATAATATTTGCACTTAAAAATATTTAATCCCTCCTGATATTTAATAAATCTAATATTAAAATTTGATTTTAGCTTGGGTGGTTGAGAGGAATGATTTTTTTCCTCCCCACAAAGGTTTAATTCCCTCAATTAACATGTTGAGCTCTTAATGAGTATATTATTGTAATGGCTTCAAACCCTATTATTGATTGGCCTTATATCCTAAACAATTTAAAGTTTACTCTAAATACTATCCTCAAAATAGAAAAAGTTTCCCTAAATTTTATAACCTAATATATATATATATATATATATATATATATATAAATTTTCATTATATTAAAAATATTACACAATAAATAAATAAAAAATCAAATCTTATAAAAACATATTAAAAAATAATAAACAAACATTAATTTTTAATAAGAATTATTATTTTTTAAAAATGCTTTGATTTTCCTTTCCACTTATAATACAATTGGAAATATCACCTCAACTCTAATTCATAAATAAAATTCTTTACTTTAATTTTCTAATCTCAAAGTTTTCATTTAAATATATTAAAAAAAATTATTATAATAATATAAATTATAAAAATGTTATTATTTTTTTTTTTAAATAAAAAAGTTGTAGTACCTGCTATAATATATTATCTCAAAACTTTGACAAAGTAAACAGCTTCAAAGCTACAGTCACCAAAAAATGCTGTCGGTAACCAGAAACCAACATTATTGGGAAACATCTAGCAGTTATATAGTAATATATTAAGAAAAAAGACATATGTCCTGCCCGTAGGAAACCAGGACAGATACCAGTGGTCCAGAGAAACCTATAGCAATTAACACATAAAAACAAGAAACCTGGAGAACAGGGCAGCCTAGGCACCCGGTGACGTGTCGCTCCCACCAGCACCCGTCGAAATGGCAAAAGTCTGCATGCACATGGGGCACTTACGCTGAACTGGGGCCCCGGAGAGCGCGTCGAGGAGAAAATCTATACGCTGGCCCATAATGAGAGCCCTGTGTTCCAAGTCCGCAATGTGGCTACGGAGCTCGAACACCAAGGCCAGGTGTTCATCGCTGAGGAGGGGACCATGCGTTCCGCCACCCAGGACACTAGGAGGAGTAGTCCTCCGATCCCCATCTTTGCCAATGTCAATCATTTCCGTCTCTACTGTCACCAACTTCTCCAACTGCTCAACATCTATGGCTTGTAGGTCGCTCAACCATGGAATTTCTTCCACCACGCAGCCAGGAAGGTCGTCGACCTTAGTCGGGGCGCTATTGTTATCCTTCCTGATGGGCGTCTCCCTGGCGCTTGGCTTCTCATTACACATCAGGTCCCCAATTGACAGGTCCTCCTCCACAACACAACCAGAAAACAAATCCGCGGGCTCGGTCTCCTTCTCCGTCCTACTGCAGCCAACATCTTGCTCGACAATGGTATTGAGCGTCGCTCTTCTCTCAACCCACGCCTTCTTCCTGAGGATGGAAGAGGCCAGAGCCAAGGCCCGTTCGAGCTCCTCCTCCCGGCGCCTCTGCGCCTTGTGCGCTTCCCAGGCAGAACCCTGACAAGGTTTTCCTCGTCTCCTGACCATTATCCCAATGCAAATGCCAGTTAAGTGCAGAGCAAAGTTAAAATAGAACCAACTCGAGAGCAGTTGCGGGTGACGAGCGTAGGCAGGCCAGCTCTGTCGAGGCCCACAGAGAAGCCACCAGCCTTGGAAAAACTCCCCAGAATACAGATAGAAGGCGGTAATTGACCCTGCTATTGACGCACCAGGAACCTTCCTCCTTTGCTCGGGCTCCAAATAAAAACCATAATCAAACTGCCTACTCCTCCTTCCGTCCATAATAGCCATGAATTCATATGCGCATGGGATGTTAATTGTCGCGCGAGGGAGGAGTACCTCCTTCAACAGTCCTCTGCTATGGCCGTCCATCAACGTTAAATGTCGCTTGAGAGTGGCGGTCATCAGCAATTAACCAGCGCTGAGTGCGAGTCTAGGTGGCTCTTCAACTCTGCCGCGTGTCACCCCATCCGGGGCTATAAAAATGTTATTATTATTATTATCTTTTTTTTTAATAAAATTTTAAATATCTTTTTCCAAAACTCCCTCTCATATATATTATTTATTATTTATTTTAATAATTTATGAACTCGCTTTCCCAAATCTAAGTTTGGTTAGCTTTCCCCTTAACTTTGCCATAATTGAACATAATTTTGGCTTAGCTTTAGTTTGTTCTTTGGGTGTAACTAACGGGTTGGTTTAGGGAATTTATTTACAAAATGTCATTTTAATTGGATTTTTTTTTAGAATATATTATTTTGGGAAAAAGTACAATAATAAAGACAAATTAAATTTAGGAACACTTAACATCTTATAATATTAAGACACATTCATTTTAAATATATCATTTATACTTTTGTTTTCTATATAAATATTTATATAGAAAAAAGTCTTTTTATATCCAATAAATATATTGTGAATAACATAAAATGTTTGTAAAGTTTTCATTTTAAATTTAAAAAAAATAAACAAATAAATAATCTAATTTTCTTAAAATTTGGAAAAAAAAATGGTTACAATGGTTTTAAAATGAAACTCTCAAAAGGAACTATTCATTTATAGTTAGGGTTTCCTTAACCATCATATTCTATAGTGTTTCTGTCATCCAAAAGATCGGACATATTCATCTTTCTGCAGTTGGAGGATTCATGTAGTCAAGACAAGTTTAAGCAATCGAGGAATATGTGGGGGCTTTGTTTTTCTCTTAATTGTGACGTTGTTTTGATCATTAGTCAATAATGGGGGACTAAATACAAATGGAGATAGAGGTACTCAAGGCTCTAGCTAGCTCTCTAAACGTGACCCCAATCCATCCTCAACAAAGGATATCCTTCAAACGATTGGAATAAGTCCCTCAACTAGATCTTCCATCCTCATACCCAAGGAGAGAAAACCTTATTATATCTAAGATATCTTTGATTGGGAAATTCATAGGTCTCTAGCCTAGCCTCAAAAGTGAAAAAACTAGACAGAAGAGCATTGTACAACAAGGATATAAAGCCAGGTTTCAACATTTGCATCAAGTAGAGGTTATTTTGTATTTTTTTCTAAATAATGAGGCCCATGAATTGATCTTTCGATCTGGACCATACCAAGGGATTGTATTTATTTCCCTGGTCTCTTGATTTTAACCAAGAAAGGATATTACAACAACCTATGTTTGGTTCAAGTTGCCCCAGCTACCTCTAATATTCTAGTATGAAATTCCCCTCATAGAAATTGGGAATAAGTTGGGATGATTTATTAACAAAGCAAAGCCTAAAGGAAATATGTTCTCATGTGCACAAATATGAGTGGAAGTGGACCTGGAGAAGGGCCTCCCAAAGGCTCTACAAATCAATTTGGAGGGGTGGAGCCACTTGCAAGCTTTAGATTATGAGAAAGTTCCCTTCAAATGCAATTTTTTTCATGTATACATATTTTTTGCCAAAATTGCCCAAAGTCTCAAGCGAAACATCTCCCCCATCTTAGCGACAATCCAAATTTAAGTTGGTTTAGAGTAGGCACAGAAGTTCAAAGTGAAAGGAGGCTCAACAAAAGTCACCTCAGGAGGGATCACCCAAAAAGAGTACAAACAAATTCAAAGCATTGGAAAATATGGAAGACATGGATAAAGAAACTAAAGGGGTAGAGAAATAAGAGAAAAAATCTGAAATAGTTCCAAATGAAGGAGGTGTTGAACCCTCAAAGTCTCGCGTTGAACCAAAGAATATTGTTCCAGTGAGAATAGAAGAGGAAGAAGAGGCATAATAAGAAGAACCGGTAAAAAATTTAGAGGACGTAGAGGAGAATGAGATGGAAGCAGTAATGGAAGAAGATGAAGTAGGGGAACAAGTTCCTCCTACTAAACCCTTAGTGCATATTCCCATTACCTTAGTGTCTCATCCTCTTTCATTTGAGAAAATCGAAGTCACTTTATTTCTCTGCAACTCTAAAGAAATTCCATCACCCCTCCCCTCCCCTCACTCAAGGAAGGAAATCAAGCCAGAATCAAAGAAAAAAAGAGACAGAATCATAAATCTACTTGGGGTCGACCCTAGACTCCCTCCTATTTAGGGGGGGTTAACTCCTCAAAGGTAGTAATTATGTATTTTTTCTACATTTTATTATGTAAGCAATGTAAGAATAGAATATGTAAGTAAGTGTAGCAATAGGAAAAAATGTTGGATCCACTCCTCTTAGCTTATTGATGGAAGGAAGAATGATCTACAAATAATGATCTCTCTACTCAAATTTTGTATTATACAATCTATAATTGTTTCTATTAAAAAAGCGTTACAATGATTTTACATATCACTTGTTATAATTTTTTATCAACGGTTTTTAAAATTATTGTAAACAATATATATCCTGAGTGGGACTAATGGTTAAGGACATGTGTTTCATCTTAAGAGATCACAAGTTCAAATCCAGAGGGGGGGTAGGGTATGTATAACTCTGTAGACTTTAGCAGTCAAATCGTTGCACACGGGGGTCCCTTGTCCCACAAACAAGGGGGTCTCATACACCAATTTGGTGCCTGGCTTGGTCGTGACCTTAAAATTAGATTATTATTATTATTATAAAATAATTTTTTTTTATATTTATGAATTTTTAAACTTAAAATTTTCAAAAACTTCAAAATACAATAATCTTACGTTATTTCTAGTATAGCAATTTTTTTAACAAAAACTGGGTAATTTATATTATCAAAATGGTTATAGCATAGCTAAACAACACTAATAAAGAATACATAATGTCTTCAAGTTTCTAACAAGTAAAATCTAGAATAAAATACATGATTCACGTATATTTGCTGGCAAAAATTCACAGTTCTTACTACTACTATAGATTCTATTAAAGATTCCTAAGATACTGATAAACTTAAAAAACATTTACTAATGAAAAATATGATGATTAGTGGCCTCTTCCAAACCTATGTTATATGGCACCGATTATTGATCTCCAATCTTTAGATATTCAATGAGATGGTGCACTGTATCCTCCTCCTTCTATTCTCTTTGACTAGAAAATCACTAATTGGATGCCCCAAACTGAGCATCTTTATGTAGCCCAGATAGCAGCGATTGGGAAAGATCTATATTCACTTACCTCCTTATCGTCACACTAAGATTTTAAAGGTTTTGACAAGGTGTTCCCTAGCCATTTTCCTGTGCCATTAAACAATGTTAAAGAAGCTTCCCATACGAGCTTCATGAAATGGCATCTCAAAAACCAATATATAGTGTTTTTCTCATGTTATCGACATATCATACACATGTTTGGCCCCTATGTTTCCCTCTTTTGTAGGAAGTCCCAAGTGGGAACATTATTTGAAAGTGATAACTAGAAGAAGAGTTTTTCTTTCACGTCATCTTTAAGCTTGCATATAATATTCCACCAAAATTCCTTGTCCATCCCAACATCCTCATCAAGCAAAGAGGCATACCCCAACCTCGAATTAAAGGAATTTGATGATATATTTTTTTATCATATCAGTTCATTCTCACCTTTTTCCAACTCAATGGAATTGTCAATAAGAGTTTGAGAATAATCATTTCATTAATGTGCCAATTCCCCTAGTAATTCCATTTCCTCAATTTCCTTCCATGTTTCTCTTCATATACTAACCTAAACAAGTGTTGATACATCATGGATTGATTGAATGTTCATGTGATGTAGATACTCTCGAAGGTCTTAAGAAAGATTATAATTTCCTTTCACTTCTACCCATCGATTTGATCCTACATGAACCTTTTGCCCATCTAAAATTCTCCATGATATCCAAGATATTATAATAAGGAATGCTTCTACCTGTTAGCACTTTGTAAATTTCCTAGAGGTTGTTCGAAAGAAGAAATCTACAAGAGGTAACTTTATACAACCACTTTTGAAGCTGAGATCTAGCCCTTCCAACTTCAGAGAGGGATCTCTCTATATGATTTAGATATGTTTCGAATTTCAAAATATTAGGCTAGGTAAACAAATAGGTTGGTTTTGTTGATGTAGTGTTTGTCGAGTTGGCTAAGATAGTTTACACATCCATTGGGCTATGGGGTTTGCGTCTTAAAAATGAAATCCAAACCAGAAAAACAAAGAAAACCTTTCACAGGGCGAGATAATATAATCACTAGATTCTTCAATAGCATAAATCAAGAATAGCAAAAAAGACGAGAAAGATAATTTCAACAAAGAAGCAGTTAAGAATTTCTTTATTGAAAAACCAGAAGATAAAACACTAAAATCTTTTGAGTCAGAAATAGGGTATACGAGATAAATCCTGCAACGTTTGTTACTCTGAAAGATTAGATTTAGAAAACAGTATGATAACAAAGTGAGAATAACATTTAACTTAGAGAGAAAAACATCACCAGTGAATACACGCAAGAATCTTGTAAAAGTGCCTCTTTGTATTAATGGAAGATCTCTTCAAAAATATTACAGTTTGATAGCTTGTAGGGCGTGAAGATCAACAACCCTCAATACTTCGAAAGATGAAGTATTTATAACTCAAAATTACACATAATCCTGTCATCAAAGACCAGGACGTGCTAAATCTATTTTTAGCCTAACTAACTTAACAAATTTCAGAAATCTAGGAATTGCTTGATGATGTGTCACAATTGCATGTTGTTTTCTGGGTGGACCGATGGTGAGGCCTCTGCACGACCTCATTTGACTGGAAAAATGAATGGGATGGGACAACTCATCTACTACTCGATCAGGTCACAGAGTTCTTCCCATCAGAGATGACTGGGAACGTTGACTTTGAGTAGCCTTCGATAAACTTCATCCATTTTTGTGTACTTGGAAAAGGTAGGTTTGGTGACGAAGATGTATCGAATCTCATGCTGAATACTGATGTCTCACTGAAGCGCATCTAAAAATGCCTTGCCAGTGATGCTGCCTTGAATTCCTAAAAAATTTGAACTGTCCTTCGCCACATCGGCCAGTCTCTTTTTGTAGTTTGGGAGTGTCATCAATTTGTCATTGATTACCTTTAGACCAGGAAGACCTTTCTTCTGTAGAGCCTCAATTTTACTAAAAAACCTTTGTACTCCTAGGTCCATGGCCTGAATCTTTTCTTCCAGCTGAAGCATTAATCCTCTCTTGGTCAAAACTCTTTTGACCTCAAGGATGGTCTCTGTTCTATCTTCAATTTTCAGCTCTTCCAGCTCCTCCCTGGTCTTAGAATTTAGGAACTTGATGATTTCATTAGCCTATGTGGGCATCTCTCCCAATTCCGATCTGATCTTCTCAATGGCCTGTTTACTTCTCTGCACCAACTCATTTTTCTCAAACATGATCTGTATCATTGGACATATCCCGTTCATGGATTTGGTGATGTCTGTCCAAACACTTTCTTTAACTTTAGCCAGAGTTTTACCTGCCACTGTTTGCTTCCGGAGCTATTGTAACTCTTGTTTGAGCTGGTCTGACACCTGATTTTCCTTGGAGAGGTTGATCTGATAGGAAGATTTGAGTTCCTGAAGGTTCTCAATCTCCTTCTTGAGCCTGCTAATCTTTGTTTTCTGCAAGTTCATCTTTCCCATAGACTTAGCCAATTCAACTGTCTTTTCCAAAGATGTCAGTGGATTTGTCGATGGGACTTCTGCTACTGATATTGTGCTCACTCCTGAAAGTGGAACTGCACTCAATGGAATGACTTCCATTGGATTTAGCTATTCTTTCTCTTTTATCAGCTTCTCCATATTAGCTTCCATTTCCTTTAGTTGTGCATTCTGCTCCATGATTAGTTTGAGCATCTCATCTTTTTCTCCCTCTGTCTCTGCTATTTCCTTCACCTGTGAATCCTCTGTGGGTGGGAGTTTCAATTGTTTCCTTAAGGAGTCTATGTCTGCATTTTTTTTTTAATCATCTCCTCAGCTACCTTCACGTTCGAGGGATTGTACCCGATCTTAAGGACCAATTCCTCCAAAGTCTTGATCCCGTTGTCCTTGGCAAAGGATGATATCTTCTCCAACTTCAACTGTGTTTGGACGTTGTTTAGGGACACTTGTAATTTGGACGCAGTAGTGGAAGCGTGTGCTAGAGTATAGAAGACCATTTCCCCTGTTTTCTTGTGCAAATCCATCTGATCAGCCGGATGCACATCCTTAGTCTGGAATTCAAAGGTGGCCCTTTTGTAATCAGTGATTACCTTTGGATCTGGCACCTGTGCTTGGAGGAATGCCATATGCATTCTTCCCTTCTTAGTGTCAAGTGCCGATAGCAGCCTATGTTGTGCAGTCGACGTCTGCTTCCATAAATGGGCACAAGTGCTACTGGTCAGGGTCTGATTCCTTTTCTTGATCAGATCATATTTTTCAAAGATGCTCAGCTTCAATCCTACCTTGCCTGGCTAGGTGGTTGATGGAGTATCTGTATATTTCTTCGGCAACACTGAGGTTATGATATGCTGGAGGCTTGCACTGAGGGGTGGCCTATCAACCTTGGTCACTGTAGTAGATGAGACTTCCTTTTCCCCAGTCGGGTCAAGAGCTGAAATGGTTTTAGACCTCTTGGTATGCAATTGGAATTCTTCGGATGACACTTCAGTGACAGGCAGAGATAAATCTTGCCTAGGCCTTTTCTCTTTCGAAACCTGTGGTGTGGTTGTTTGCGATACAGTGGCCGAGGGATCCTACTGCTCTGCTTCGACCAACGTGTTAGGTTCCCATACTATCTGGTTTGCAAATTTCTCGACTTTAGGCCTAGATTCGTGTACATATGGGATGTTCTTGTTTTTCACCCTCATCTTAGAGATAATCCCACACGGATCGTAATGCCATGGGAAACTAGTAATGAACTTCATTTCCTTCAGCAACTTGTATGCTTCCTCTCCGGTGCCATGATTGTTGCAGATGAAAGAGCCAATCTTCCCTTTGATTCTAAGTTGTTGTTTTTTCTTTAGAGACAAAAAATGAACATCATCGGAGTTTATGTAGGTATTTAGGAAGCTTAATACGGGGCCAAACTCCGATGAGGTATTTTTGTCAGCATTAATACAAGTAGGTATTTAGGAAGCTTATACGGGGCCAACTCTCACCCATATACTCTAATCTCAGTTTGATCTTGGTATAAAAACCAATCACCCGTCTTGGTGTGATCTGAAAGATGCAGGATCCTTTGAACTTCATCATTAATCCTAGGCTCGGGCCTGCCGCTAAGCATACTTACCACTGGGTGATAGAATTGTTCAATGAACTACTTGAAACTGAACTCTATGGAGTTATGCTTGAGCAAGGAGGTCCATGCAGTCACTACCTGGGGTCTACCATCTCCATCCATCTTCTGCATAGAAAAAACAAATTTGTTCACTTGGAAGAAAACCAACAAGTACGCCAGTATGGAAGAATAACGGAACATGCCTTCCATGGCGAAATTGACAAATTGTTCATGAATATTGTTCACCAAGAACGTGTTGAAGTCGAACTGGGTAGTGGGCTTCTCATCGGTGGAGAAAATGGATAAAAATCCCAGAATGGGTTCATCTACCCACTGATATGAATAGTATCCCAACAAGGTGCATAGGGACGAGATGATCTGGTTTCCTTTGGTCGAAAACATGGAAGAAGGATAAGGGGGATTTGTGTAGGGAAATTGAGCGGATGGTGGGAGGAAAAGATCAAATATTTGAGCTCTTTGGGGGAAATTCATCTTCTGGTATAATTCTGTGAGAATTTCAAGGTTAAAAGGTGACGCGGAGTTCGCTCGGGGTATTTGCATCATTTGGTCAATGGTTTAGGCCTGATGAGGAAAAAAAATTTTCTAGATGAGGAAACAATGACTCTTTGCTCGGGAAGGTAGTGGGCTTGGCACTTGAGGGAAAATTCTGGAAAAGGGTGAATCTAAGGAAAGAGATATAGGGGTAGGCTGGACTCCCAATGTCCAATTTCGTCACTTTGATCCAGGAAAACTTCTTTGAGCCACGACTGAAGGTTTGCGAAATCGAAATCGCACTTTGTATCTGCGATTAAGCGATCTTTGTCTACCAGTGGAATCCTATCAAGGTCAACAGGAAGCGGGAGAAACATATTCTCCTCTCCTTTTGCTTGTTTTGAATTTGGCACCATTACCACAACAGTACCTGCAAAAACAACGTTAGAGGGGATGACTATAGGTGGGGGTGACTGACTAAACGGAGAAAAATGGTGTAAAAAATCTTTGGTGCGATGAGTGGGTAAATGGTGAAAGAAAGAAGAGTGAGGGTATTTTTGAGTAAACGGGTGTCTGTTGGGCGCGGGGGACAGGTCAGCTGGTTAACAGATAGGTTATCCAGTAGTAAATGGCCAACAGATCACTTAGAGTGTGATATGGCAGGTGACGGTGACTGAGGAATACGGATGGGTGAAGTGGCGGTTACCGATTGGGGTAAAAATTATGGTGAGGGGGCTTGCCACAAGTTAATGGGGGGAAGGAATGACAGAAATTAAGGGATGTGACTCTTTTTAGAAAGGTGGATGGTGACATCAAGAGGTGACGAAGGAATGTCAGTCAGTAGGAGGTGGTGGGATTCGGGACCGGTAGATTGGTGCCACGTATAGACAGGGGCCCGCCAAAGGAAAGATTCCATTTCGGACCCCCCCCCCTTCAGTTAAAGGAAGATCAGTCAGGGGGGTCCGAAAAACACCTTGAACCGTTGATTTGTGTGCCGGCTTATTGACCACAGATCTATGCGTGTCCTTTATCACACATTTTGGACCCCCCCCTCCATTAAAAGCAGAATGGATGGGGGGGGTTCGGAATCCAATACAGATCATAGATCCATGCGCTCAAACATGGGCCATTCATATGTGCATGGGTATTATCCATGATTCCAGAACCCCCCCCCCCCTCCATTAAAGATAGAACAGTCGGGGGGGGGTCTGGAAAAGTCTGACCACCATAGATCTGGGTGTGACTATCTGAGCCATTGATATATGAGTGGAACATAAGTGAGGGCGCGGAGAATACATGCGCCAGATAACTTAGGATAAGTGCATTTCCTGGGTTTTTCCAAGGCTTTTCATGTATACACCACCATGGGGCTAGACCAACACCATTTTTAAGCATATGAAACATGGTGCAACATTTATCATCCAGCTGGTTTTATTGTAATAAAGCAACTAACCTATATTCTAAATGACAATTAACCCATATTAGACTGTTGGGCTAAGAACTTACTCTACCCTGGGGTTATCTGACCAAGATTAGACAGTCTGGCTAGATTTATTCACTAATCTAACCTAGATACTTTGGCTAAGATTAAACGGTTTAGCCAAACTCATTCACTAACCCTATCAACATCAATTTAAAAAGAACTTAGCCATTCTTGAAAGGTATGGACCAAGTTACTATTATTGCATGGGGCTTTATTGAAATTCTTTTATTCCCTCTTTTCTTTTTCTTTCTTTTTTTTCTTTTTCTTTTTTATTTCTTTTTCAAATTATTTGCAGAATGAAAAATCATTTGTCAACAAAAACACTAGAGATAGATAATATTCCAGTCACTAGTTGATCCTATAACTTATAGGGTGATAACAGTGGCTCCACCTGGGGATGGTACTTTCCCTGTGAAGTGCCAAGAATCCTGGTTCCTGACGTTCTAAAAATTTCTGCCTAGTCGCCTTCATTGATTGATTGGTTTTATTCTCAAAAAATGGAAGAACAATGGTCAGCGGCTTAGGGCCTTCTCTTCGGGCTTCAACCAACTGACTAAAGTTATTCACTTAGAAAATGTAGGCGAAAAATAAAGATGGTATGTACAATGGAGAGTGAAACCTCGAGTCTCTACTGAGGCGGTAAATAATGCTTTAGCATTCTACCATTTACAGGTCCTCCTGGCAGATCTGTCCCATCAGCGTTGTTTAGCAAGAAAGTGTTCTTTCCTCTGAATGCTTGAATCATGTATGGTCCCTTCCATAGACTATCGAATTTTCCATGTTTTCCCTTGTCTTAATTTCTGGTGTCCCATCTCAGCACCAAATCTCCTAGCTCAAAATCATCTTCCTTGGTTCTTTTGTAAAAAATCTTCTTGATGCTTTCTTGGACTACTTGAGTCTTATTGAATACTTCTTCCCTAGACTGTTGCAAATGGATCATCTGATTGATCCTTCTTTGTGAGTCATTTGGTTCGGCTTGTATGTCTTGAAGCAATTTCATGACAGGGACTCCTGAGGAAGTGGGAAAAATTACTTCTGTGCCATAGACCAGCTGATATGGTGACATACCGATTAACCTTTTGGTGGTCAGTCTGTCAGCCCATAATGTGAACACCAACTTGTTATGCCACGACTTCTTGTTTTCCTGCAACGTCTTCTTGATGATATTTACCAGGGTCTTGTTTGAAGATTCTGCCAACCCATTCCCCTGAGGGTAGTAAGCTGTGAAATGTCCCAAACCAATGTGATACTAGTTGCAGAAATCTATGAGTTTCTTTGATCGAAAAGCAGCTGCATTATCAATTATAATCTTTCTAGGACATCCAAAGTGAGACAAGATATTATTTTCAAGGAATTTAATAATAACAGAATCAATGGCTTGCCTGCTTGGTACTGCTTCGATCCATTTTGTAAAATAATATGTGGCAGTAAGAATCCACCTGTGATGGCCTGAAGAAGGGGGGTGTATTTCTCCAATGAAGTCCAATCCCCATTGTTGGAAAGGGGCTTCAACTGAGATCGATTTCAGGGGGAGAGGAAGGAGTTTCCTTTTGCCTTCAAACAGTTGACATTAATGACATGAAGTCACTTTATGATGTACATCAGTGAATAGGGTGGGCCAATAGAATCCAGCTCTAAGGATTTTGTTGGTTGTGACCTTCCAGTTAAAATGGCCACCACATTCTCCTGCATGAAATTCTTGTAACACTTTGTCAGCTTCATCTTTCAATAAACAATTCAACAGAATACCTCCAGAATATTTCCAGTATAGATTGCCTTCTAGAATGAAAATTTGTAATGCTTTCAACTTCAAAAGCCTAGCTTTAGTCTTAGTCAAACCAGGGGGAGCTTGTAAATTATGCAAAACAAATATTAGGTCTGCGTACCATGGAGATTTGAGAAATACCTCTCTCACGCTTGGAGTCGTTGTCTCGCCCTGTTCATCTGCTGCAGCTAAGAAATTAATGTCAAGAGCATGGAAATTTGATTCAACCATTAATTTTTCTATACCTTGACCTTTAATTAGTTTCGTAGGGTTAATCTCTATGTCATATTCTAAAATCACAGCAATCCACTTTCCTCTTCTTCCATCCAGATTGTCCTGGGTCAAAATGTCTTTTACTACCGCATTCAAAACATATGCAATGGTGTGGGAATGGAGAATGTAGACTCTAAAATATTTTAAGGCTTTTACCAAGGTAAAAGCTTGTTTCTCCATTATCTTGTAATTAAAAGCAACATCTCTTAATGCTTTACTGAAGAAGGATATGGGTTGTTCATACCCTTCGTTGTTCTTCTGTAGTAATACCGTTGTAATGGTATGTTCGGAAGCGAAAGAAAAAAGATAGAAATCCTTGGTAAAATCAGGATTGATCAAGACGGGGGCCTGTGTGAGTGATCGTTTGACTTGTTCGAAAGACTGCCTGGACTCGATGTCCCATTTTATTTTTACATCCTTTTTTAACATATTTGTAATGTTTCTGAGGAGCTCAGCCAGATTGGGTATGAATATTCGTAGAAAGTTTATTTTTTCGATAAAAGACTGTAATTCTTTGATGTTTCTTGGGTGTTCTAATTTTTGTATGGCCTTGATTCTGCTGGGGTCTATTTTGATTTCGTCCTTAGAGATTATGTGCCCTAGCAGTTTTCCTTCCTCTAGTCTGAAAAGGATCCTCTTAGGATTTAAAGAGATCCCAAATCTCCTGCATTTTTCAAAAACTCGTCTGAGATGCTGTAGGTGCTCGTCATCAGATTGAGAAAAAACAGTCACATCGTCCATATAGATGATGATAAATTTGCCTAATTCTTCCACAAAGGAGATGTCCATCGCTCTCTGGAAATTGGCTCCTGCGTTCATCAAACCAAAGGGAATTTTCACATACATGAAAGTACCCCATGGCGTGGTGAAAGCGGTTTTGTCTTGGTCATCTGGGTGAACGAGGACCTGATTATAACCCGAGAACCCATCCAACAAAGAGATTTGAATGGATCTGACTACCCTTTGTAGAATGTGGTCCATTTTTGGCAAGGGGTAATTATCCTTCAGGGAGACCTTATTCAAATTTCAGAAATCAATGCAAAGCCTGATTTCTCCAGATTTCTTACGTGTTGGGACCAAATTTGAGACCCATTTGGAAAAATGTAACGGGACTATGATTTTGGCATCATACATTTTTTTGATTTCCTTTTCTATCAGGGGGAGTAACTTGGGATTAATTCTCCTAAGTTTCTGTCTGAACGATTTTTTATCTTCTTTTATTGGAATCCTATGTTGTATGATGCTGGTATCATAAGCTTTCAAATCCTCATAACCCCAGGCAAAGACATTTGAATATTGCTTGAACAGCTCAATGTATTTGAGTTTTTGCTCAGGGGATAATGATTTGGACAATTTGACCACCCTGGTTTTCTCTTATGTCCCTATATTACAATCTTCTACTTCTTGTCCACTAGCTTCAATTTTCGGTTGTTTGGCTACATCGTTAAAATCAAACAAGTCCTCTAAAGGAACTAGGCCCCTAGGTAAAACATTACTTTTCAAATGCAAACTATCGGTTTCCATCTCATCATCGCCTAAATCTCCTGAATCTACACTATTTACACTATCATTTTCGAAATCAGATCTATTTACATTTTCATCTTCGTTCTCTAAATCTATATTGGCACATTCAAAATCATTTTTACACTGCAGAAATTCTTCGATTTGATCATCATTACCAAACACTTGCCAATACTTGATGTTGTCAGGAACAGTTGGTCTGCACTTCACTTCTACCGTATATGGGTGAGTCGAACGAAAAGGAATTTTACATGTGGCTACTGATGTAGCCAATCCATCTGCCAAAATATTCTATCCCCTAGGCATTACCTGCAAATCAACTTCAGTGAAACATCTAAGGGCATCAAGAACAACATTCCTATACGCTCTAAGACAGGGATGTTTCGCAACATACTCACCTTTAATTTGCTTGATTATTGACTCAGAATCACCTCTTACCATAATCTGTTTGGCACCAACTCTTTTCAACAAAAACACTAGAGATAGATAATATTCCAGTCACCAGTTGATCCTATAACTTATAGGGTGATAACACTACCAACACTTTCTATACGATGAAGTGGTTTTTATGTGATTTGGACTCCCACCTTATCCACTCTTCAAAATATAGTGACTTTGTTTACTTTACACACATTATATCATTCCATAGCACTTTTCACTTACATAAAATCCATATTTTATTTTTTTGTTAAGCCTAACTAAAGAGCTATATATTCTTCAATCCCTAGCCCCCAAGTTTCTTGGGCTTAGAAAGTCTTCAGCACTTTATCGATTCCATAGTGTCCCAATATTTCCCCCCTCACCATAAAATTTGAAAACTTTCTTCCTTGTCTTTTTTTAGATCCTTAGGGGATGTCTAGAATGGAATTCCAAAACTCTGTTAAGAACCAAATAGATGAATACAAAATATCATAATAGATCCAAAGATATTTGAATATAATCACCACACAATATCTATGAAACCATATAGAAAACCACAACTTTATTATATCAAAACCTTTGAGGTAGGGCAACACCATACAATGGATCCTATTATGGAAGGGATCCTCTCCTGTTCACTTGCCTCTTCGAGGGGGCTTCCTCCTATTGAGCTACCGCTCCAAACACAATAATTCTCTTCATATCTCATTATATTGCTTGAACCCCTTTATATAGTGCTACCATCACCTAAGAACATTCCAGAGGAGGAATCTTCTAGAAGTAGAACCTTCTAAGAAGTCCTCTTACATTTATTATATCTAATTACACATTTATTATATCTAACTACCATAGTGGGTCTTATTTAATAATATAGTGGACCTAGTTCACCTTACATTGAATGACCTCC
>ML777278.1:963518-1005856 GCA_009831015.1 Picea engelmannii | reverse complement strand
ACCCAATAAGTTTCGGCAGAAAATCGCGGTTTTTTCTGGAAAAACCCTAAAAAACTATTGAAGTTAAAATGTTCATAACTTCACTTCTCGGACTCCATTTCGGCTGATTTTTTTTTTGAAATTGGGTCAAATTGTGAGAGGAAATCATATCTGTAACTTTCTTGGGAAAATTCGGCCTCCAACTTCTACAAAAAAAAAAAAATCGCATTGTCGTCCGTCGAAAAAAACCCTAAAAATGTGCAGATTTTAAAACTTCAATATCTTGACTTCCCGGACTCCGTTTCAGACGATTTTTTTTTTCAAATTGGGTGTTTTTATGAGAGAGACTCAGATATAAAACCCTTTTCTGCAAATTTTGCACAAAAATATACTGAAAAATTCGAGAATGTCGCGACTCTATTTTTTCCTCTCCGAAAAAAAATCTGCAAAAATAAAAAATATTTGCCCACAATGTCTGCCCAAGGAAAGTGCTCTGATACCAATTTTTAAGAACCAAATAGATGAATACAAAATATCATAATAGATCCAAAGATATCTGAATATAATCACCACACAATATCTATGAAACCATATAGAAAACTACAACTTTATTATATCAAAATCCTTGAGGTAGGGCAACACCATACAATGGATCCTATTATGGAAGGGATCCTCTCCTATTCACTTGCCTCTTCAAGGGGGCTTCCTCCTATTGAGCTACCGCTCCAAACACAATACTTCTCTTCATATCTCATTACATTGCTTAAACCCCTTTATATAGTGTTACTATCACCTAAGGACATTCTAGAGGAGGAATCTTCTAGAAGTAGAACCTTCTAAGAAGTCCTCTTACATTTATTATATCTAATTACCCATTTATTATATCTAACTACCATAGTGGGTCTTATTTAATAATATAGTAGACCTAGCCCACCTTACATTTAATGACCTCCACTATTATCACTATGGGCCCTCTGGCCCACCCACTACCTCTCTAGCTACCTTACAAACTCCAAGGTTACATATCATGTACCCAACCCCCTTGATAGCCTTATTGAGGAAGTGGGGGAAATTTTCCTTTGTTTCCCATTGGCTTAACCCTTTTGAGGATGTGCTAATTAGTTTTCTCCTTTGTGACCTTACATTGGCCCATTCAAAGGAAAACATTCATACTCATCGAGCCTATACGAAAGATCCCACCAAACCATTCTTGAAGTTAAGTCCTATGCACAACATTTGAACACAATACTTACATGTATGGTCATCATGCCTCTTTTGAATAACCCATTGGGAAATTTCAAAAGATCTCATTAGGCCCTTCTTAAAGGTGTGATTGATGTACAAACAAATGACATCAACCTTATTCAAAATATCTCCCCACACTCGAATGATATTCCTAATGGAAAATCCATTGGGCTCTTTCAAAATATCCACTCGATAGACCTTCAGGCCTCTTCGAAAGAAAATATTTCAAAAATTATTAATTAACTATTGGACCTCTTCAAAAGAACATGTTTTGAAACTAACCAATGAACTATCAAGCTTCTTTGAAATATTTACTCTACGTCTTTTGAAACTCCCCAATGAAATAAAGGGCCTCTTTTAAATATTTACTTTGCATCTTTTGAAATTACCCAATGAACTATCAAGCCTCTTCAAAAGAACATCTTTTGAAAATCCTCAGTGAATTATTGGGGATGGACTCCACATATTTCACAACTCCCCAATGAACTATTAAGCCTCTTCAAAATATTGACTTTACATTTTTGAAGCTCATGTTTCTTCTTCTCCCCGACATCAAATAGTTATTCGATAAGCTCCCCAAGGTGAAGAATAGGTCTAGGTATAAGATTTACAAATGAATTGACGCCAATTATTATGGCATAGGAATGACAAGAACGATATCTTGGATAAAGTTGAGCGACCTGTGGAGGAGGAGATGAGAATTGAGGGAGTGGTATAGGATCAATTACGTGCACTAAATTATGAGAGGCATCGAAGAGTGACCTCCGTTTTTTCCTCCTAAAAACTTTAATTAAGGTTTTCATATGTACTATGTTAATCAAATTGTTTGTCGATGCATTTTTATGTAACAACTGCATCGGTGCACTTTCAATCACACTCAAATGCTAAAAACAATATAACACACATGTATATTATGTTTTTTTCATATTATGTTGATGTTGTTGTTGTTTGATTTATAAAATTTATTATGAGTACACTAATGATTTCTATGTTTTTAAATTAAATTTGAGATGTATCACTCATTAGAATTTAGAGATGCCACATAATTTTGAACTTTAGTTTTATGAAATCGTTTAATTTGGATTGTGATTGAAAAAACTTATAACCATTAACGTCATATAATTTTTAATTCATCTTCACGATGAATTGTGTGTTGTCCAACCATATACATTTGTTGATTAAACATGTTTACAAACAAAAATACATAAATATGATTAGTGAAATGATTGTGATTTGAATAATTATGTCTTTTTCATATATTGTAATAATAACATTATGATATTGGGGTGGCAGGTATGAGGGGGATTCTTATTGATCCCAGAGTAAATGTCATAGCTTCCTATGCTTGGGGACTTGAGATGGTTTCAAACATTGTTACAAAAGCATACACCTTATATAAAGGTTTGTGCACTATGAAAGATAATAATGTCTCTAAAATTATGGTCTTGGGGTATATTTTGATGGTTGTTTGTGAGATCATCAAGAAAACTCGGTCTAAAAGAAATGTCTTCAATGGTATTATTTCCCATACACACACACTCTCTCTCATCTAAGATTTCATTGATTTTAAAATTCTACATGTCAAAAGAGAACTCAATGCCCTTGCAGACCATTGGGATAAGTTGGGAACAACTTTAGATAGAGGTATTTTAGATTTAAATGGGGTCAGGGGGAATTTTTCCATCCCATAGTCGAAACCCTTATTTTATTGTGTCAACAAATGGATGATGGAGCGATTAGTCGAGTGTTAAGTACATATCCTCTCACATTTACATATTTATTGTAATGTGTTGGATATTCAATTTGCATTGTGCCAATTCGACATTTTAGGTCACCTTGATCTAGTTATGGCTTGTTCTACTCTGGTGCTTTGGAGGGTTCCTTCCCATGATTGGTTGTTTCTTCTCATGGTTTTGTTTAATTCCTTGGAAGGTGTTGCTCGGTTGTGGGTTTCTACCCTTATTTAGTCGTTTCTCAGGGATTTGTTTCAGTTTTTGGATAGAGGTGCTCATTCGATGTCAGAACTGTTGGATTCGCATGTCAGGTTTATCCTAGTATTCAAGCCTTCAACTCCTAGATATGGTAATTCACTTCTCCTTCTCTGAGTGGTTTATTTTCACCTTGTAAATTTTCATATGTTTGTTATTATTGGAATCGAGATTGGAGACCCCGGGGTGAGGGGGTTTTCTGGTTTTTTTTCTTTCGTGTTCAAAGATGGATCCCTCTTGGAATGAAATAAAGATAATTATTTATCAAAATGAGGATATTTCCCAAGCAAATTTCTTTTTTCTTCAACAAATTTCGATTGAATTGGGGTACTTTGAACATGCTCTGGTTTCCTTAACATAGCGAATGGATGAGATGGAGTTAAAAATTCAGCATTTGAAGTCTCTTTCCTATCCATAGAATTCAACCTCTCCATCAATTAATCAAGGCTATGTGGTCTATCCTCATGAAGGAAACATGGCTAATGGTAACGAGGAACCTAGCACAACCCCCATGGATATTGAGGAGGGATCTCTCTACCATGCCAAGGCTACAAAAATTTAGGACTCTATCTCTTATTTTCAGTAAATGTTTTATAAATTTGTATTGTTATTAGGCCAATTTTTAAAAGATGTAATCAATGAGTTTGAGCAAGAATCAGATATGGAGAGAGCTCCAATTTTTTCCTCTATATCTCTAGAACTTTGTATAGGCCCTAAGTTGTTTTTTGAGATTTTGTATGACTATTATTTGCTTCGACACAATTTTTTTTAATATATACAGTTCAGTTCCAATTTTTAAAATAACAATAACATTATGATATAATTATTCACTAATAATAATGATGCTGTAATAATAATGTTCTTTTATTAATTTTGATTATTCAAAGATTACAAGACAAATATATAAATAATCATTTACTAAAATCACAATTACTGTAGTTTATTTTTCCAAATATTTTATTAATTTATATTGTTCAACTATTATAATATATTAAATTTATTTAATTAAGCTTAAATTATTAAATATAAAGAATATATAATAATACATTTTGATCTATACACTTTCAATGAAATGGTTCTACAATTTTTAACTCCATTACGAACTCTATGAATCTTATATTTAAAAAGTATGTAAGTATTAGTTGAATCTTCTATTAAAAAGGTATGATAAGTATTATACTTCATTGATTCTGTATTAAAATGTATGGAAATATTGGATTCTGTTAATGACTACAAAAATTAATTTGAATAATTACTTAGTATGTAGGTTTCCACAGTTAGTCATAATGATTAAAAAAAAAATTGGATAAAACATTGTATGTGGTTTTGTAACATCCAAAACTTTGGATGTTTCAAAACTACATACACAGTTTTATCCAAAAATTTCTTCTAACATTGAATAATTACTCTTATGAAATATTATTTTTTCATTTATTTTAATGATAACATTATAATAATTGTTCATAAATAAATGTATAATTGTTATATTTAAAAAAAAATATTATTTAAAAATTATAATTGATTAAATTTATTTAATTAAATTTAAATTATTAAATATGAAAATGAAACCATTAATAATAATGAATTTTAACATACACAAATTGCTTTAAATAACTTTATGATTTTTTGATCTACCACCAACTTTATGAATCTCCTCATAAGGAAATGTAATTATTATATTTGGTTAGTGAAAATAAATAAATTGTTAAGGTTAAAAGAATACAAAATTAAATTAATTTTATATTAATTTTTAAAAACATAAAAAATATTAATAAAAATTAATAAATAAAATAAACAAAAGTATCTATGTAGATGTTATAAGACTTAGTATCCATATTTGATGTAATGATTGTAACATGCAACCAATGACTATATAAAACAAATGTTGAATTAAACAATACATTACATTAGTTTCAGTGAAAATCCAAAAATACGATTGCTCAATCATCTTTTTCTTACGCCCCAAGGGGGCATATAAAGGTAAACCCAATGCAAGACATTTTTTATGAGTGGTTGTTGGTCTGCAAAAGTTATAGTTTATTAACAACTCGTCACCATGAGACAAACTACATATTGCATGCACAACAACAAATATGGATGTCTTCATTTTCATAAAGAACTCTTTGTCATTAGAGTGTTCCTCAAAGGAAAAATTTGCACTAAATAATGACCTACAACTATTTATGAACCCTCTAATGTTCCCATGAGTTTGTGGACGACCAATGATATATAACAGGTTTTTCCTGTTAAAGTTCCATAAGCATAACCATTCATGCACATACTAGACATGGAAATGTTATGTTTGTATTTAACAATATTCAAGTAATCAGGCCGGCTATAAAGAGGACCCAAAAATGGAACAAGTGCTATTGATTGTTTTGGAGGAATGGATACATGTGAAAGAATAAACAACCCAAGATTTGCAACATCTATTTTAGACTTGTCAATCATATAACTATTACCACAAAAAGAGAATTTGATTCCAACATTGGGCATAGGCATGGAAGATAGCTAAGCACCATACTGTTAGCGATATTTCTTGCAAGGGGGGTTAGAACGCAAAGAAAGGGTTAAAAACCCACTTGTCCTAAGTTTTGGGCACGACGTGTCTGTGTTAAACAAGAATCAATTTTGAACGACTGGGATCTGCACGCTCTGATCAACGACGCATATTGGATTACGGACCCACCCTGCCTTTCGACCTTTAAGCTGGGGGGGTGGTCCAGAATCGGGGGCGCACCTCTCCAACGGTCCAAATTAGCGCACCCGGATCAACGACGATGAAGACCATTCCAGACCCCACCCCCCCGCCTTTCTACCTTTAAGCGGAGGGGGGAGGTCCGGAATCAGGGATGCAACTTTCAGCGGCCACGATCGAGGAGCCTAGATCAACGGCAAAGACGCGGCCCCAACCTTCTCAGCTACCTTGTCTTTAACCCGTGTGGGCCCCTTTTTTGGTCATGACATCTCCCTTTCCGCCTTTCTCGTGCAGCCATGTGTCATCTATCCACCTCTCCATCACTCGTCCACATGGCCTCTTCCTCGTCTCATCATCCATTTACCACCCGCCACGCGTCCCATTCCTTTCCACGTCTACCCTCTTGCCTCCTCCGTTCGATCCTTTGCCAAGTGTCTCTCCTTCAACCTTCCTCGCCTTCCTATCTGTTCAGGCCTTGTCCACATAATTCGACGCCACCACCCCTGTCATGCGCCCCATCCTTCGCACTGGCCTCTATGCATACCCGTCCTCCAAGTTGTTCAGTTATTCCAGGTGGCGGCGTGAGGAGTACTTCATATCCCAAAATGATGAGTTGGCTGGGTCGTTCTCAATCCAAAGAAGCAGTTATTGAAGCGGTTGGTGGTGGTTAAACATCGTCTCCGCCATAATGGGAAAGTCCTGCATTAGATTAAAGGCACGTCGATTCATCGAATAAACTGTTAGAGGATCGATCGCGTCTGCCATAAGTTGCATGATTATTCAAAGATTGTGGCTGCAGAATGTCAAAAGACAGACGCAAAGCCTTCAATGTAATTTCTTGGTTCCGCTGTTGTTTTTATTTTGAGTATATGTAGGCATTTTTGCCATTTTTGTATCTATCGATGGTAGAGCTAAGCTCCCGACTGTAAAGTTTCAGCAAATATTCTAGTTTCCTGGTGATGCCTCTGTTTTTGAGACTTCTTGGTTTATAACAAACAATTCTTCTTTTTCCATCTTGGTTCCACCTTATGCCGGAGGGTTCACAGTTGAATGATTCACGTGGACTTAACAATCTTGTTACGATAAAGGATTTGTTGTGACATTGTTGTGATCTCTGGTATCTGTGTTTGAATGTAAAAGGATTTTACGTTCAAATGCATTCTTCTTCAGTCTGTTACAAATCGGATGTATGAGATAGACCTTTGCACTCTTCTCCTGGAAGTCTTCCCCCTACTCACCCTTTTTACTGCAACTCATTGTTTGGATTTTATCAAGACCTCACTCGTTCATGCATGCCTAGTCTGGTTTCTGAGTTGAGACAATATCGTTCTGAGTTTCCTTCCATTTGATCACCCATCAAGCAAATCATGACATTAAATTGATGGGCGTCGGGCTCTACTCCTGCTAGCAATCCAGGAGTGACTTCCGTCGCCAACATTTCTGGCGCCGTTGCCGGGGACGATGTTGAATATATTCCCTGGGATTGAACGACAAAGATCAATCTGATTATGAAGGTGCATCAGATATCAGAACTTGAAGATTGCTATTGTGCACCTGGTGACTCCACTGTGACGACTCCGCTGGGGAGAACCTGTTCTATCAACTATGGCTTCGAGAGGAAGACATACGAGGTCTAATCCACACTTGCCTTTAGGTACACTAGGAGTTGATTCAGAAGTAGTGCGTAGAAAGGGAAAGAGCTCTGCGAAAGAAGTGTCCATCATCGAAACAGGTAATGCACCTTCCCCTTATGTGAGAACTCCATTGTCTTATTCTCAGCTTCCTAGTCGTCCTTCCTTTGAGGTTTCCTGTTTTCTTAATTTCGGGAGTGTTCCTGCCGAGTTTTCTCCTCCTGGTCTAGTATCAGAGGGAGAGATCCTTGTCACTCCCCCTTCCCTGGAAGTTGTCTTTCCAAACAGACCTCTGGTCTCAGAAGATTTCACCACCCCTCCTATTATTACTACTGCTGGACGGAGAGAAGCATCTGCACATTCGGGTTCTTTAGACTTCTCTTTGTTTTTCCCATCATCTCCCATTCACACTCCTTCTCCTCCAAGTTCTCCCCTACCTAATATCCCTATGGATGGTGCTAATCCCCCTCCAAATAGAATGGATTCCATAGTTGCTGCCAGATACGCGCCTTTGATTCTACCCCAGCCTCTGAACCCTCTCCCTGTTGGAGACTATTTGAAATACATGCCCAAGTTTAATGGTGAGGGAGATGTAACTGCTGAGGAGCACTTGGCTTCTTTTTACAGTTATGCAGACAACCTCAATATTGAAAATGAAGATGTCTGGATGAGAGTCTTTGTCTAGAGCTTGGATGGTGAGGTTAGAAAGTGGTTTAGGGGACTGGCCCCTGGGTCTATTGTTGGCATTGAAGCCTTGGATAATGTTTTCTTGAGATAGTGGGGGGATAGGAAAGATTACACATATTACATGACAGAGTTTGGGTCTCTGAAGAAGCAGGAAGGAGAGTCTGTTTCTGACTTCTCCAAGAGGTTCAATAAGATGTATAACAAGATTCCTGCAGAGATAAAGCCTTCAGAAGCCTCTGCTCAAATTTCATATGCTAGTGCATTTGACCCTGATTTCTATCTCGTATTAAGAGAAAGAAGAGCCACCTCTTTAGCTCAGATGCAAGATGTAGCTATAGAAGTGGAATCCAACATATTGGTAGCTGACAGGATGAGAAACCAGGCTGACACAGACAGAAGAAAGGAAAGGTCGGAAGCCTCAACTTCCGGCCCCTCATTGCCCCACTCTCAAGTAAATGAGTTGACCCGAGTTATGAACCTCCTTAAAGAAGAGGTGGAAAGGTTGAAGGTGGAAAGGAAGCAAGCGTACAAGGGCCCTCAGAACATTGAAAATAAAGGAGGTTTTATAAGGCCAAATAATTTCGCTCCTCCAACTATGCACAGAGAGAAGGAAAGAGACAGAGATGACCAAAGAGTTCAGGCTCCCTTCTAGAACAATTTTGTGGCTGATGAAGAAGGGGAAACAGACGATCCTGAGCCCAAAATCCATAGTGTAGAAGTCACTCCCCCTTTCCCTCATCTGACCAAATCAGCATACGAGGAGTCTCTCATGGATAGTCGGCTGAATGAATTAAGCAAGGGAGACAAAGCTTGTGGCGGTCGAGGCAGATACAACCTGAGGTACGACAAAAGAGTAGTAGCACCTGATGTTCCTGAGCCATCCAATAGAACAGATAAACCTGCTAATGAAGTAGCATACAGAGGTAAGAAGGCCCAACCTCTCTCTCCCATTGTCCAAACTCATGTTCCAGAAATTAGAGAAATTCCAAGGCTTGCATC
This sequence comes from Picea engelmannii, assembly GCA_009831015.1. NCBI lineage: Eukaryota > Viridiplantae > Streptophyta > Pinopsida > Pinales > Pinaceae > Picea > Picea engelmannii. The sequence goes on along the minus strand of ML777278.1, from coordinate 996,629 downwards.
CTCTTTTAATTTCGAGCATGAGATTCAAAAGATCAGAATCCCTGTGCCCCTCACTAAGCTAATTAAACATGGTGAATTCAAAAAGCGCTTTTCTGACCTTCTGAAATCTGAAGCCTCCAGCCCATCCACAGACTTCATAAACCTCCAAGATGAAAGGCCTGCAGTTGTCCTAGGCCCCATGGTAGAAGACAGAGATGATTCATCCCCTCCCTTCTACACCTCCCTGAACATAAATGACAAAGTATTGCATAATTGCCTTATGGATTCAGGGGCCTCCCACAACTTCATGCCTAAAGCTGTCATGAAAGAGCTAGGATTAGAAGTCACCAGAGCCTATCATGACCTCTATTCCTTTGACTCCAGGAGGGTATAGTGTTTGGGAGTCATCAAGGACCTAGTAGTCGCTTTGTTTCAGCTACCCATGAAGAGCATGGTCATGGATATTGTGGTAGCTGATGTCCCCCCCAAGTTTGGCATGCTGTTGTCGAGATCTTGTATTAAAAGACTGGGGGGAACCCTGCAGATGGATCTCACATATGCCACCATTCCAGTCTTTGGGGGGGAACATAGGAGACTGTACAGAGAAGCCCAGCTAGCCTACATTGTCAGTGATGAAGTAAACCCCACTAATCATCCCATATATGCCTTGGACACTGATTTAGGCTCCAGTTTACTGTAGCTCACAGAGACTCCCGACCCCCCTTTACAGATCAGAAAGAAACCCATTCTCAATCAGGAGGCACCCCCTCCAATCACCTCTGTTTGGAAGATGTTCTTTGATGGAGCTTCCTCCAGTATGGGTGCAGGTGTCGGGATAGTGTTCGTGTCCCCCTGTCATGAGACCATCTCTCTGTCATACAGGCTTGAATTTGAAGTCACTAACAATGTGGCAGAGTATGAAGCTCTGGTTCTGGGATTGAGAGCTGCGAAAGAGATGGGAATCAAAGAAATGGCTGTGTTCAGGGATGTAGAGTTGATTGTCCAGCAGGTGAAAAATGTTTATCAGACCAAGCATCCTCGACTCAAGAATTATAGGGACGAGGTATGGGACCTTGTGAATAATTTATTCCTAGCTTTTAACATCTCTTTCATTCCAAGGGAAGAAAATGCCCCAGCCGACTGTTTATATTTCACAGCTAGTCTGCTTGAAGTTCCTGGGATGCCCATTGTCAGGTCCGATATTGAAATAAAATATAGACCCTTTGTACCAGACAATGTCAAGCATTGGAGGGTATTCGAAGACGATCTGGAGATCGAAAATTTTCTCCAATCAGTGGGCGATTTTTTTGCATTACGCATTGATGAGGATCCTGACATTGAGGGAGAACCTGATCCTCACCCTGGGGAGTTAATGAATAAAATTGTTGACCATCAGATTATACAACTGTCGAGCAACCACATTCCAAAAGGACTCATCCTGCTAGAAAGGTTGTTTGATGGAAATGACATGGCAGTAAAGGGGAGAGTTTCTGGTGATGATGCTGATACAGCTGATTGCAACATAGGCACACCAGAGGAGCCCAAATTGGTCAAGCTATCAAAGAGCCTGACCGAGGAGTAGAGGATCGAATATAATAAGTTGCTAAGGGAGTTTTCTGATGTGTTCACATGGACCTACGAAGACCTCAAGACATATGACACATCAGTCATTGAGCACAAGATCCCACTGAAAGAAGAGGCCAAGCCGTTCAAGCAGAAGCTAAGACAGATAAATCCTACGCTGCTACCTGTCATGGAGAGGGAGGTGAAAAAGCTGTTGGATGCCCAGATCATTGTCCCCTTGAGATACTCTGATTGGGTAGCCAATTTGGTCCCATTAAGAAAAAAGAGTGGCGAAATCAGACTTTGTGTTGATTTCAGAAACCTGAACAGGAGCTCAAGGAAGGATAATTATCCCTTGCCCAACATGGAACATATATTGCAGAAGGTCACTGGCGCATCTAGGATATCCATGATTGATGGCTTTTCTGGCTATAATAAGATATTAGTCATGCTGGAGGACAGGGAGAAGACAACTTTCACCACTCCTTGGGGCACATTCATGTATGCCAAGATGCCATTTGGGTTGATGAACGCAGGAGCAACATTTCAGTGAGCCCTGGACATAGCCTTCATCGGGGAGAAAGACAAGTTCGTGGTGATTTACTTAGATGACATAACAGTCTTCTCCAAGACTGACAAAGAACACCGCTGCCACTTGAAGAGAGTTTTCCTGAAGTGTCGCAGGTTTGGCCTTTCCCTGAATCCCAAGAAATCATTATTTGCTATGCAAGAAGGAAATTTGTTAGGCCATATAGTATCAGCAGAGGGAGTGAGGATTGACCCTGACAGGGTAGAAGCACTTTAGGCCCTACCACTTCCCAGATCTAAGAAAGAGGTCCAGGCATTTTTGGGAAGAATTAATTTTCTGAGGAGATTTGTTTCAAATTTTGCTGAGTTGGTGAAACACATCACAGCCATGCTCAGGAAGGGACATGAAATAAAATGGACTTCTGAACCCAGAGAGTCTTTTGTCCAAATAAAGAAGGCATTGACTGAAGCACCTGTGCTAGTCAGTCCTGATTATTCCAAAGACTTTCCGRTATTGTCTTTTGCTTCCTGTGACACCGTAGYTGTAGTTCTGTTACAGAAAAATGATCAGGGGCAGGAGCAACCTATTGCCTTCTTTAGAAAGGCGCTGAGAGATGCATAGATCCGGTACGAAATCATGGAGAAGCAGGCTTATGCCCTGGTGAAATCCCTCAAGGCTTTCAGAGTCTATTTCTTGCATTCAAAGATCATTTCATACGTCCCTTCAGCTTTTGTGAAGGACATTCTTATACAGCTTGACATAGACAGAAGAAGAGGAAAATGGATCGCTAAGATCCTAGAATTTGATCTGGAAATCAAGCCCACCAAGCTGATAAAAGGGCAAGGTTTGGCCAAGCTGCTGGCTGAATCCAATTGTAAAGCCTTGGGAATTAACTTCGTTAATGAGCAAGCTGAGTCATCCAACAGGGGTTCCCAAAGCACTGTGCCACTAGCAGAATGCACCTAGTACAAGGATATTCTGTATTTTCTGCAATAATTGAAGCCTCCTGATGGATTGGGGAAAAGCAAAGCCAGAGCCTTAAAGCTCAAAGCGGTCAGGTATTGCCTCATTGACCAAACCTTGTATTGGAAAGACCCCCAGGGGATATTATTGAGGTGTCTGGACCCACAACAGGCCCAGAAGATTATATTCGACTTCCATAGTGGTCTCTGTGGAGGTCATCATTTTTGGAAGACCACAGCTCACAAGATCCTCCGAGCTGGATATTACTGGCCCACCTTATTTCCTAATGTCTGTAGGGAAATTAGAACTTGCATCAAATCCCTGCCTTTGAAACCTGTAGTGGTCTCAACACCCTTTCAATAGTGGGGATTGGAATTCATCGGGGAAATTCATCCTCCCTCAAGTGGCCAACACCGATGGATTCTGACAGCAACCGACTACTTCACTAAATGGATAGAAGTTGTCCCTACCAGAAGCACTTCTCACAAAGTAATCATCAACTTCCTGGAAGACATCATAGCTAGGTTTGGCTGCCCTAGAAAAATTGTCACTGACAATGCTTCCCCATTCTGGTCTGAGCCTCTAGTCAAGTTCTGTGAACAATTTGGAATTTCACTGATTCACTCCACTCCCTACTATCCTCAGGGAAATGGACTGGAAGAGTCCTCCAATAAAAGTCTAATCAAGCTTATCAAGAAGCTATTGGAGGACAATAAAAGGTCCTGGGACTCAAAGCTCAAGTTTTCTCTCTGGGCCAATCGGGTGACAACAAAGAAGTCCCTAGGCCTCTCACCTTTCCAACTGGTTTACGGAATCGAGGCCGTTTTCCCCACCCAACTTGCCTTGCCTGTAGGCAATCTCCTCCAAGACTATGAGGGAGAGCCTAACCATGTGCTCAGAAGAATTCATCAGATGGTGGAAGTACAGCAAATCAGAGAACAAGTCTTAGACAGAGCCTACAATCATCAGCAGAAGATCAAACAGGGTTTTGACAGGAAGAACAAAAAGAAAGAATTTGAGCAGGGTGATCTGGTGCTCAAGTGGGATGCACCCAGACAAGAAAAGGGAAAACACAGTAAATTTGATGCCCTCTGGTTCGGGCCTTTCAAGATCCTTGAAGTATTTTCAAATAACACTTATAGGCTGCAGGATCTGGAAGGCAATAAAGTTTTCAGTGGCCCAGTCAATGGGCATTTCTTAAAAAAGTGTTTTCTGTGAGCCACAGTTGGCTCTTTTTGTTTTGTTTTGTAAATATTGTTTATGTTTTTTATTTCAGACTAATAAATGACTCCATAGCCCAACAACAAAGGCACTAAGTCTGCAGAAGAGTTCTTAGAGCATCACAGGGACGACTCTATCCCCCATGGAGCCAAATGTTAGCGATATTTCTTGCAAGGGGGGTTAGAACGCAAAGAAAGGTTTAAAAACCCACTTGTCCTAAGTTTTGGGCGCGACACGTCTGTGTTAAACAAGAATCAATTTTGAATGGTTGGGATCCACGCGCTCTGATCAACGGTGCATATTGGATTTCGGACCCCCCCTACCTTTCGACCTTTAATCCAGGGGGGGGGTCCGGAATCGAGGGCGCACCTCTCCAACGGTCCAGATCGGCGTGCCCGGATCAATGGTGATGAAGACCATTCTGGACCCCCCCTGCCTTTCTACCTTTAAGCGGAGGGGGGGGGTCCGAAATCAGGGACGCAGCTTTCAGCGACCACGATCGAGTAGCCCAGATCAACGGCTCAGACGCAGCCCCGACCTTCTTAGCTTCCTTGTCTTTAACCCATGTGGGCCCCTTTTTCAGTCATGACATCTCCCTTTCCACCTTTCCCATGAAACCATGTGTCATCTATCCACCTCTCCATCACTCGTCCACATGGCCTCTTCCTCGTCTCATCATCCATTTACCACCCGCCACGCATCCCGTTCCTTTCCACGTCTACCCTCTTGCCTCCTGCGTTCGATCCTTTGCCAAGTGTCTCTCCTTCAACCTTCCTCACCTTCCTATCTATTCGGGCCTTGTCCACATAATCCAATGCCACCACCCCTGTCATGTGCCCCATCCTTCGCACTGGCCTCTACGCATACCCGTCCTCCAAGATGTTCAGTTATTCCAGGTGGCGGCATGAGGAGTACTTCATATCCCGAAATGCTGAGTTGGCTGGGCCGTTCTCAATCCAAAGAAGCAGTTATTGAAGCGGTTGGTGGTGGTTAAACATCGTCTCCACCATAATGGGAAAGTCCTGCATTAGATTAAAGGCACGTCGATTCGTTGAATAAACTGTCAGAGGATCGATCGCATCTGCCATAAGTTGCATGATTATTCAAATATTGTGGTTGCAGAATGTCAGAAGCCATGCAGACGCAAAGCCTTCAATGTAATTTCTTGGTTCCGTTGCTGTTGTTATTTTGAGTATATGTAGGCATTTTTGCCATTTTTGTATCTATCGATGGTAGAGCTAAGCTCCCGACTGTAAATTTTCAGCAAATATTCTGGTTTCTTGGTGGTGCCTCTGTGTTTGAGACTTCTTGGTTTATAACAAACAGTTCTTCTTTTTCCATCTTGGTTCCACCTTATGCTGGAGGGTTCACAGTTGAATGATTCACGTGGACTTAACAATCTTGTTACGATAAAGGATTTGTTGTGACATTGTTGTGATATCTGGTATCTGTGTTTGAATGTAAAAGGATTTTACGTTCGAATGCATTCTTCTTCAGTCTGTTACAAACCGGATGTATGAGATAGACCTTTGCACTCTTCTCCTGGAAGTCTTCCCCCTACTCACCCTTTTTACTGCAACTCACTGTTTGGAGTTTATCAAGACCTCACTCGTTCATGCATGCCTGGTCTGGTTTCTGAGTTGAGACGATATCGTTCTGAGTTTCCTTCCATTTGATCACCCATCAAACAAATCGTGACATTAAACTGATGGGCGTCGGGCTCTGCTCCTGCTAGCAATCCAGGACTGACTTCCGTCGCCAACACATACAAAGTTTGGTTGTAACAAGTTTGGTATTTACTTTGTAGATGGATAGGAAGAGGGAAGTAATCGCTACCTTCCAACAATTGAACTGACTTTAGTGTGTACTTGGACATTCTTACTCTTAGCTCATACAACTTTTTGGATCTCCTAGTAGAGATTTTTTGGGTAGTATTGATATCATACTTTGGCTCACTAGAACTCTATGTTGACTCAACAAAAGGAGACAAGTTGGTCAATTTAGGATGAAACTTAGTTTATTTGACTTCCAAATTAAAAAAAAAAAATGATATGGAAGTGTTCCTATGTGTCTTTTCTATATCACTTATTGGATTTTTGATCGCAATGGGAGGTATTAGACCATCAACTTTGGGCAGACGATCATTAATATAATGGCACAATGTGACACGCCAAGGGTTCTTCTTCAACCCTTTACATTTTCAAAAACCACATACTATTGTTGTGTGATAAAAGAGATCCAATTCACGATGTAATATCGTTGACCCAAGCTAGTTGCTAGAAGATGGCATGTCACAATTGGTAGGGTAAAGTAGTTGTTCATTTTCATCAAACATTTGTCTGTGGCATATTTATCCTAATAAGATCTTGCGTAATTTTTGGAATGGTGGAATATCTTATGCATTTGAGCTTGATCTTGAATCATAACCCTGCAAAATTCAATGAACAAATATTCAAATGCACTTCTTTAAACAGAATAATTAAATCAAATAAATTAATTACAAATAAAACCTAAACTTACTTCAAACAGTGGGGAAGAACTTGAGAAACTTGCAAGGATATGGAATGATCTAGAATCTGATTAGTTAGCCATTTGATATTATAACCCTTTTTCCCTGCATTTGAGCCAAAACCATCATCAATAAGTGAATGAATTATTAAAACAAAGTTTGGGATGCATAGAGAAATCTAACTTCAAACATAATTTTGAATGGATTTTAAAATACATCGGTGCTCTTAATTAGTTATAGATGCATTGGTGCATCTATATAAAAGGCATTGATGCGCTAAATTATGAAAAGCACTAAAGTGTGACCTTCATTAGTACCTTCAAAAAGAAAAATCTCTGCAAAATTTAATTGCAGAGGTTTGCATTTCTATTTTGTCACTAAAATTGGGTTCGATGCATATGAATGTAGAGAGCACACGGGGGTGCTTAAAACTGTGTAGCGCACTGATTTCACAGTGAGAAAAATGAGTGAAATTTTCATTTTTTAAATGTATATGTTTTGTGAGTGATTTTCTATGTACAAAGAGAACCATTGTGCTAGCAACTATATAACACACCACAAATGTAAGGTATTGTTGACCCCTATATGTTTCTTTCCTCATTGTTCCATACTTAGAAATTTTCTTGTTTTCTTGCAGTCCCATATGTTTTTCAACGATTCTTTTTTGTTATGAAAAAACCCACCTCTTTTTTCTGTGATATACATATTGCACCATACTTAGTCACTTTTCCATATCTTGGCAGGTTTGTGGGTTGACAGACTTGCGGGTGCATCCTTTCATCTTTCACAAGTCTGTTTCCAACACTTAGTTTCCTTTTGTCTCTTTTATCGCGAACTCGTGAAATCACGAACTTGTGTTCTTTGGTAATATATTCTTGTGAGTCCGACCGACAAATTTCAATACTTAGCCATTTTATGACTGATGGAGGGTTGGTGGGTTGGAAAACTCATGGACTAGTATAAACATTTCTTCCATACCTGACTCGCCGCCATAATGTGTCCCTAGTCTTTCACACTTCTCAAGATATATTTAATGATAATTCTATGGACTCAAGTGCTAATAGAATTTCAAAAAGGTCATTATTAATGACATGTTTCTCAAGGAAATCACATTTATTTCATATTAATTGTTTCATTGAAAGGAGAACTTAAGTAGTATTATCAATCAATATATTATTAGTATTCTAAAAAATGTTATTGATAAGTTCATCAACCTGGTTAAAGATGGTTGAGAGAAAGAAGCAGTTCTGCAAAGATACTTTGAATTTGTTCACCTGAGAATATCACAACTATCATTGGTCGAGGTCCTATTGGTATTATACAACTTCACCAAACAGAGACAGGAACAAAATTTGGATGTCAGGAATAGATCTTGTTGGGTGTGTCTCCAAATTTTTTCACTGCAAAGAGATAGTCACTTGGTGTGCAGACAAGTTTGTTTAGAATCGAAAGAAAATTCCATTACAGAATGGTTCTTCTATCTCTTTGGCACCAACAATTTTCAAGAAATTATTGAAATTACCAGAGCTTACTCTCACGTACAAAGGAGAAGAAGCCATAACTTTTCTCAAGGGAAGAAATAATGGAATAGAGCTTCTACAAGAATATTTGCAAGACCCTACAACAATGCCACAATATTTATCCAAAATTCAGGTTAGTTCCTTGAAATACCTGTATCGAGAACTGCTTGGATTTTTACTAGAATCATTGGTCAGGATTCTACAGTGACCATTCCTCAGTTGACCCTATATATTTTACATTTCACAGTTCATGAAAATGGTATCTTTTATTGGGAAAAAAATGTATCTAATGAAGTCTCTACATAACTAGTAAATTTCAAGGGTGAGAAGAAGTTCTACATGGCTTCTTATTTCATATTTTCCATTACATACTGTCACATTTTCAAAATCTTGAGCATTAGAAAAAGGGTAAATTGCAAGGTTGACTCAGTAACCATGTGGTACCAAGCTTTGTGGTGACAAAAGTTTATTCATTATTTCTATGAAGTTTATAATGATTTCATTTATGCATTCAATAAACTTCTTTTCGGAGATAATACTTCCAGACTGCCATTGGAAGCATCTTTTTTTCTAGATAGAAAATGGATTTTGGAAAAAATGGATGATTATAATATTATCATAATTTTATGCTCTCATGAAAAAACCCTTTTTCTCCCCTATTATTACTAGATAAATTATTTGTTATAGAAGTAGAAATAAATTACAAGTCATGTTTCCATACTTTCTATGAAAAAAGGAAGAAACAGTTCATCCCTTTTCCCTGGAAAGTTGGTGAAATTCTGTTGAGGGGAATTTCTAAAATTGATGAATTTTCTTCTTATCTCGAGTAATAAAAATTAATATTTTCAGAAGAGATTAAGGGCTTTGATATTAATGGCCTCTATTACAATCATACGGTAGTAGTTGGAATTAGTCCTGCATTGTCTAATACCCTTATATTTGGAGAAGAAGAAGGAGATAGCCACGACCCTCCTATTCAGGATATTGAGAAAAACTTTGGTGATATAGAAACTATTGTAAGTACTATGGAGAATTACAAACAAAGGGGAAAAACCTCAAGTGAAAGATGTTAATGTTTAAGCCATTATTATATTTCTTTGCATTTCAATAGATAACAATAACATAATACAAGATCACTGAGAAATACACAATCACAAGAGACACAACATTTATCCTGGGAAACCCTCTAGGGGAAGAAAACCCAATAAAACTTCCTTAGTATAGATAGCCAATACAATGCCAAGAGATAACTTAAGCTAATACAGAAGATCCTCTCCCAAAGATGCGCCACTCTCTCTCTCTCTCTCTCTCTCTCTCTCTCTCTTCTCCAACTGCAATTCTGAAACTTGTCTCTAAATGAGCAAGTGAGGTGTGTGTCTAAGTGAGGCGCTAGCCTCCTTATTTATACTAATCTGGCACGTGTGAAGTGTCTCTTCACTAGCAAGGCCGACTTCTTAATCTGGGTGGTTATAACCACCTTTATTATATTTTGGGGCCTCTTTGATATATTCTGGGGATGACTTCTTCTTTTTCCTTTTACAATTACATTATGACCAATCTGCAAAAGGGGATTTGATCCTTTTACAATAGCCAACATGATCAATCCACAATGGGGATTGATCCAATGAATAATATATTAAATAATAATAAGAATACACTTTGTAGTTACATTATTTCAACACTCCCCCTTAACAAGAAGGGTATGCTTCAACAACATCAGGAGAGAGAGAGTGGACAACATCATCAACAACATCAAGTGGGTTAGAGGACAACATCATCAATATCATCTTGGAAAACTAACTGGCGTATCTATAAATCATTGGAATTTTTCTTCATCAACAACGTCGTCATTCTCAAAGGAATGCAATCATCATCTGCATCAATATGTATTAGTATAAAACTGATACATCATCATCATCATAGCATGAGGTTGGCTCATCATAATACAATATTGGCTTTATGTCACAGCTGTCAAGTTGGAAGCTCAGTACTCATCTTGCTTTACGTCACAACAATCAATCTGGAAGCAAGATACTAGACTGGCTTCACATCCCAACTTTTCAAGTTGGAAGCACAGTACTAGTCTCATCCCAATGTCTTTCTTTACATCACAACACTTAATATGGAAGCAAGATACTAGACTGGATTTACGTCACAATTGTCAAGCCGGAAGCACAGTACTAGTCTCATCACATCGTCTTGCTTTATGTCACAACCATCAGTTTGGAAGCAAGATACTAGACTGGATTTACATCACAACTGTCAAGCTAGAAGCACAGTACTAGTCTCATCTCAACATCTTGCTTTATGTCATAGAAATAAGGATGGAAACAAGATACACTTCATGCTTTACATCATAGCAATCAAGATGGAAGCATGATACTAGACTGGATTTACATCACAGCTTCTCAAGATGGAAGAACAGTTCTAGTCTCATCACATCGTATTGCTTTACGTCAAAACAATAAGGCTAGAAGCAAGAGATGTCTTATCACAACAACCACTCCCTCTTTCGAGGAAGGTCCTTTCAGACTATACCAAGCTTATATCAAAAGTGCTCAAACTTTACACAAGACAGAGGCTTGGTCAACACATCAACAACATGTTCATCCGTGCTAACATACTGGAGCTTTATGGCTCCTCTCTGCACCATGTCACGGATGTAATGATATCAGATCTCTATGTGCTTCGACCTGTCATAGAATATAGGATTCTCTGTCATCTTTGCACAGCTCTGGTTGTCACATAGGATCATGGTTTCTTCCATATCTAGATCAAATAGAGCGATCAACAACTTTGGTATTTTCACCTGTCTCATAGTTTCTTCGGGAACACCATACTTCTCTCCATCTTGAATAAGATCTCTAGTCAAAGCTGGCTTTCTTTTATGGAGGATCTTCATCTGAGGAGGTTCTTGAACTTCCAATATATCATGATATTCTATAATTTCCTCATCAGGGGAAGTTATGACTTCCCTCACTAGTTCTGCGGCTCTGGGAACCTCCCTCACTATAGTTCTGGGGATTATAGGTTCCTCTTCATATACTTCTTCAAGCTGGCATCTTCTTGTTTTCTTGAGCGTTGCATCTTCATCAAAGGTCACATCCCTGCTAATATCAATGTGACGATGGCTTGGTATATAGATTATGAAGGCCTTGAAGACCTCACAGTATCCCACAAATATTCCCTTCTTTCCTGAAGGTTCCAACTTGTTTCTCTTCTCTTTCGGTATATGAATAAATATTGGGCAGCCAAATATTTTGAGATGGATTACCTCTGGCTTATTTCTGGTGAACATGTCTCTCGAGGTCTTGAGCCCAAGTGCACTATGGGACAATCAGTTCTGCACATATACAACTTCCATTGTTGCTTCTGCCCATAAGCACATAGGAAGATCTTAATCATGGATCATAGTCTTCACAACTTCCATTATCGTTATGTTCTTTTGTTAAGCTACAGTGTTTTATTGGGGATTATAGGGACTAGTGAGTTCCCTCTTGATCCCAACATCTTTAGAGAAGTTCACAAACTCTTTTGAGGTATATTCTCCTCCATTATCTGACCTGAGTATCTTAATCTTTCTTTCAAAAAGATTCTCTATCAAGGCTTTGAATTCCTTGAACTTGCTGAACACTTCATCTTTAGATTTCAAAAAATATACCCAGGTCTTACGAGAATAACCATCAATAAATGATACATAATATACATACCCACTAATGGAGGACGATGGAATTGGGCCACATAATCTGAATGAATGAGCTCTAGGACTCTTTCTACTTTGTTGTCTCTTTTCAGAAAATGGTTCTTGATGTTCTTCCCTTGTGCACATCCATTGCATACACCTTCATGGTCAACCTTGAGTTCTGGTAAACCTGTGACCACTTTGCATATGTATGGTAGAGCCTTGTAGTTGATGTGAGCTAATATTCTATGCCAAATTTCACATGATTTTTCAATGGCATGGGTCATGGCAGCCTCTGAGTGACCATTTAGTTTATACAAGCCATTTTCTTCACTTACAATGATGATTGCTTCATTTAAGGTTTCTCCTTTAGCCCACATAAGAACTTCTCCATCTTTAAAGGAAAATCTTAAGCCTTTATTTTCTAAATCTGAAATGGAGAGTAGGTTCTTATTAAAACCTGTTATATATAGTACGTCCTTCATTTTTAGTGAATTCCCTGAATTCAGTTTGTAGTTTGATTCTCCCACTCCCTTGATGGGATATTGGTAATCATATCCAAGTGTCACTTTCTAAGAAAACTTATTTTCTAAGATACAAGAGAGAATGTCTCTTTGTCCCATCATGTGCTTGGATGCACCACTATCAATGAGCCAAGTGTCCTCTCCAGGTGTTATAGATCCTAAGAGGGTCGAGATTAAGACATGGTTTTTGATATGCTCTCTTATCATATTTGCGGGTGGCTCTACATCTTCGACTACATGGGCATGGTGCCTCTTATGTTTTCTCTTGTATTCTTCTTGTCTGGCTGGATAGAATTTTGCAATGTGTCCCATATTATCACAATGGTAGCATTGTACATATGAGTAATCTATTTCCTTTCGTTGTCCTTTATTTTGAAATCTCCTTGGATGAGATTCTTTATATTGAATTTGTTTGGCGGTTGAGGATCTTTATGAGTCTCCTTTTGGAAGTAGGGTTTCTTCCTTCCTCTTTTGGTGTGAGTAGCTAGGGCTTGATCATCATCTCTTGCCAGTAGCACTTCACGGTTAGCTACTCTTGTTTCTTCTTGGATGCATTATTCCCATAGACTATCAAACTTCAGTTTCTCGGTTCTAGCACATATCATTTGGATGAATGCATCCCAAGGTCTTGTGAGACCATTTAGGGCCATCATTATGAGTTTGTGTTCATCTAATTTATCTCCAATCGCTTCTAACTATTCTTTGAATTCTGAGATTCTGGAGAAATATTTCTGAATTGTTTCTCCTTTCTACATCCTTGTATTCTTCAGTTGAGTTCTTAGATTCATCTTCTGTTTTATGTTCTTTCCTTCATATGGCCTGGTCAAGGCATCAAAAATTTATTTCAGAGTCTTCTTAGATGACACATAAGGAATCAAGTGGTCTTTGATTGAATCTGCAATGATTCTTTTGGCCCTGATTGTGTCCTTTTGATGCTTGGCTTTTTCTGCAGCATCGTCCAGTTCCAAAATTTCTCCTTTGACGAATTTTGCTAGGTAATTCTCTTCAAGAACCAGTCCAATCCTATACTTCCAGGAATGGAAGTTTTCCACACCTTCCATCTTGTCAAAAATCTTAGTGCTTGCAGACATCTTTTACCTAGAGCTAGGAAAATGACCGAAAAATGAAAATTCTCAAAATTAAATTTTGAACTTACCAGGAGGTGCGCTTGGCTGAGGAAAGTATCTTGGTGTGTTTGGATCAGAGAAAATCCATTTTTTTCTCCTCCAAACTTGATCTACGGATTTTTGGACTGGTGCTTCTAGTTTTCTGGTACCTCTAGTACTTTGGTACTTCTGGTACTTCTGGTACTTTGTGAAACTAGGGTTTCACTTTCAAGGAGATCTAGTTACTGAAAAGGTGCGCTGAGAGTTCCAAAGTAATCCTTGGGGGAGGGCATACTTTTCTAGGCATTTTTAGGGTTGAAAAGCTTCACCATCAAAAAACCCTAATTTGCATGTACGACAACAGTGACATTTTTCACTCTTGTGAAAGATGCTTTCTTTATCTTGGCTTTGATACCATGTTATTGTTTAAGCCATTATTATAGTTCTTTGCATTTCAATAGATAAAAATAGCATAATATAAGATCACTGAGAAATACACAATCATAAGAGACACAACATTTATCCTAGGAAACCCTCTAGGGGAAGAAAACCTAGCAAAACTTCCTTATTATAGATAGCCAATACAATGACAAGAGATAACTTAATCTAATACAGAATATCCTCTCCCAAATATGCGCTACTCTCTCTCTCTCTTCTCCAACTACAATTACGAAACTTGTCTCTCAATGAGAAAGTGAGGTGTCTGTCTAAGTGAGGCCCTAGCCTCCTTATTTATACTAATCTGGCATGTGTGAAGTGTCTCTTCACTGGCAAGGTGACTTCTTAATCTGGGTGGTTATAACCACCTTTATTATATTTTGGGGCCTCTTTGATATATTATGGGGCTGACTTCTTCTTTTTTCTTTTACAATTACATTATGACCAATACGCAAAAGGGGATTTGGTCCTTTTACAATAGCCGACATGATCAATCCACAATGGGGATTGATCCAATGAATAATATATCAAATAATAATAATAATACACTTTGAAGTTACATTATTTCAACAAAAGAAGTGTCCAATATCATGTTTTTTCTCATAGAATTGTTCTACCCAAAGTGAATTCTCAGTTTGTAGCGTCTCAACAAATGAAATCCTCAATTAATAATTCAGATGATGGTAGTGAGAAAAACTCTCCTCCAGGAAAATTGGAAAACCCTCATAAGCTAAAAGTAAAAAGAAAAAGAAACGGATCTCAACAAGAGGAGGAAGAAAAACACATACCTGAAAATGACATTTCTCTTGAAGACATCATCTTATATGTTGATATCGAGAATATCCAATTTCCTGATGATGAAGAGTGAGTACAAGAGAACACACAATTTGTTGTTGAACTTGCCATCCAAAATGAAGTTTTCTCAGATGAAGAAACTTTCTCTATACATAATGCATTGTTTGACAAATATTCCAAGAAACTAATTTTGAAAGAACTTAAAAAATTAAAAGGGAAAATCTTGCTCCACAATTGATCTCAGAGATATTTTCCTCATCCAAATTATCTTCAATTCACATAGTTACAAGAGATGCATTAGATATGTCCATAATTGATATGGAAGAAGAAAATTCCAAGCTTAAAGAAAGAGTGAAATAATTGGAAGTGACTTTCATGCCTCCACCTATATTAGTTTCCCCTGTTTCAATGGTCTAACCTAACGAAAGCTTTCAGAGAACCCCATAGTCAAGTTTAAAATTGAGAGGATCCTCAAGTTTACTTACTGCTACCCAACATTTTGTTGAATAAAACATAAATAAAATAATTTCACTCATTTTAAATACATGGGATTTAGCAAAAAGTTTCTCTTCTCTCAATGTTAGGATACAAAATACCAAGGCATATTTGAATGCAGGCATAGAAAATGAGGAAAGATTTCTAAAAGATGGAGTTTCCATGTTCATTGCAAAGGTTTTGGCAATGAAAGAAAAAATAATAAAACAAGAAGATTTTCCTTCTCAAAGTCATATAAAGAAATTAAAAACATGTTGGATTCAAAGAATTAATATATTAAGGGGATTTTTAAGTGAAATTAATGACATAACATTCAAAAAGACTGAGGCATATTCAGAATTAATTGGGTTAGATATTGTAGGCACTACTATTGAGGTATCAGATCCAAAGTTGATAGCAAATTCATTGCTCCTGAATAGACAACAATTTGAAGAACATGTTGAGACTTTGAAAATATTATCGGCAAAGAAATTTGACAGTATGGTAGAATACACCAATGATGATATTGATGGTTGGTTTGTGGAATATAAAATAGGAATATAGATATTGAGACCAATTTGAAAAAAATATCAATTGAATGTAGA
Source organism: Picea engelmannii (assembly GCA_009831015.1). Lineage (NCBI taxonomy): Eukaryota > Viridiplantae > Streptophyta > Pinopsida > Pinales > Pinaceae > Picea > Picea engelmannii. The sequence goes on along the minus strand of ML777278.1, from coordinate 980,721 downwards.
GAAATTGAAAATGAATTATTTAATATCAAAGTCAAGCAAGAGGTGATTGTTTCTCCCTTAAGGGAATATATTGAAGAATGGTTGAAAATGGATTTAATCAAGATTATTGAAACTCCAATGAAAGTAGTTAATATCGGTCATATAACTGCAACAAACAAAGATACAAAAGGAACATCAACAACAAAATTAATCCATGAGAGATTCATCACAGTAAGTCTAGATATCACACTTGTTCTCAAAGTTTTCCTTTCAAATCAGAAATCATCCAGTTACGTTTATTATTTACTTGAAGAACATAACCGATTTTTTATCCTCTTCTCTCTCTTTTTCTCTACAGGTTCAGCCTTTCTTTTTCCTTGATCTAGTGACTCCATCCTCTTCTCTTATTTTAATTTTATGGTTTGTGGGAGCCCTAATCCCAATCCTTTTAGAAAAACACATTTATTTTCATCGGACTTTAAAGACTTTATCATTTTTGAGAAAATCCCAGAGAACCAATTCGAGGTTAATTTTGATTGTATCTTTTGAACTCTAAATATTTGAGGATAAGATATTTGAAATTGACTCATAAAAATCTTATTTTGATTCTAATGAAAAACACTTTTGAGGTTCTTTGATTTTTGGGGTTCCATTTTTTTTCTTCATATAAATGTAATCAAATATATTTCATGGATGTGATGAATGTGAGATCTAATTTTATTTTCTTATAAAATATAATCTGTATATATTATTTATGCCAATTTTATGAGTGAAGATTCATGGTCCTTTTCATAGGAATTGTTTTTCTGTATACTTGTAAATCTTTATTTTAATTGACCAATAAATATTTTGGGGCCTGTTTCATAGCATTCTCCTATTCATAAATATTTTCACGGAAGAATTTCAAGAAATATCTTTTTCAAATAGAAGTACCACCTCTAAAAAAACACAGGGGGATTCTTATCCTCGTGAGGTTGTTGTTTCGGTCTTAACAGACTCAAACATCAACAAGTACAAAAAAAAACATATGCATTTATCATCAATGCACCAAAATATACAACGAAAAAACAAGCAGGAATTTCATTTTTCGAGATGTATGTGTTTATTAATGAAAACATTATTCAATATTTCATTCTTTTGGAAAAATTTAGAGGGGAGATTTATGCAAGAGAAATTTACCAACAAAGACTATGGAGTGGGGAGATTTTTTTCAAGAGCCAAATTCGAAAAGGATCACCATATGCCACACACAAATCTACAGAGGAGAAATTTTAGGTATGTGATTTCATTCTATTGATAGTATCAATCATTCTCTATTTGATTCAAATTATTTTCAATGCATTCACAAAAAAAATAAAATGGTTTCATAGTTACCTTTGGTATTGGAAGCCCTAGCTTTCTTGTTGTTTCTCTTGGTTCCCCTCTCTATATTTAACAAGGATATTTTCTTTTTTTAAGCAATATATTTTTATAGGGTTTATTTACTTTTTTGTGAGTCCTTTGGTATCTATTGCAATGGTGGGTTTATTTACTTTTTTGTGAGTCCTTTGGTATCTATTGCAATGGTACCACTCATTACATTGGATCCCAAACCCTGTCGTTGTTAGTTTTTTTTTTTTTATTAAATCCATTGTATGTGATGCAGATCATACAGTAATATCACACCGGTGTGGATATTTCTATCAATAGCACAACTAAGTTTAAAATATAAATACAATTGATTTTAATAGTATCATAACTATACATGTTTGGTGTTGTGCAATAAGAAGTAATGAGTATATATTTGAATTATTTGTAGGTTTAAATTAATGATGTGTATTGGTTAATGTGTGTCATGCAGAGAAAAAACTTGAAGAAACTCGATAAGATTGTTTGCAAGACGAGTGAAAAAGAGAATAAAAGCTTTATGTAAATGTTGCAAAAAGAGGAATTTTTTCTTTGACTTTTTACTAAAAATGAATTTCCTAACATTAATCACTAACAAGTTTTAAACACTCAGTTTCACATTTTTTTGGAATGTCATCCTAAGAGGACCAAAATTAAAAAAGGATGTAAATGATGATGACAACTTGGTCCTGAATTCCTCTAGAGTGGTGCTAGAAGTTAATGAGAGGGGAAAATTGTTTTACAGAACTTTGAGGGATATAGTGGAAAGAACGTATAAACGTATTTTCCACTTACAATACAAAAATCAATCCATGGACTCCAAGAATCAGGTTATACATAAACTACAGGAAGTGTTTCTGGAGCAATGGTCAATGAGACCCATAACAGTTACAATAAAAATAAAAATAAAAATCATTTAAAAAGTATTATTACTAAACATGTTTTTCTAGAATGTGTTCCAAAATTTACCAAATTAGTCTTTTTTTCTATATTTACTTTCATGTCAATTTTAAAAGAAATATTGTGCTTTTTCGTTTTTCAGGGAGATTGTGAAAATTCCAAGGGACAAACGAGGGGAAAACCAATATATGCTGGTAGGGATGTCCAAAAAAGTGTACAAGGATATGGTAAAATAAATGAACATAATTGCATCACAGAAGGAAGCATCCCAAAAACAACGTGCATCAGAGGTATGTAATCATTCATTTATTATTTTATGTACATCAAATTTAATTATCATATGAAATACTAATTTTCAATTGTTTTGTTGTGGAAAAGAAAAAAATGGAACCCATTTAGCACAGAAGACGATGACAAGGAAAAAAAGGGTCGATCACAAAGTTTGTGAGTACTTACGTTTTCATCCTTACTTAAGATTTCATATATGTTCTGATCTTTATATTTAACTAATTAATTTGCACTCATCCATGAATGTTTTCTAATAGGTGCTAACATAAAAAGAAGAGCCAACCAAAGAATTGATCAACATTGGGTTAAGTGAGGGTTGTGAGTATATGTTGAACTATCAAGGTTTAATTGAATAATTTGTAAGTAGCTATGTTGTTTAACTTCCCTTGTTTTATAATTAATGGAACAATAAGAAACCTTTATATTAATTATATTGACTATATTTTGTCATGGTGTATTAAACATGTCGGAAAAAAAGTATGGAGTGTAGTCAACATAAGAGATTTTGACACACAACATGTGGCATGGCTTCGAAAGCATGTGTATTGTTTATGAATCACTTGTTGTTATAGTAAGATTTTCCGTTTATGCAATGATGTATATTGTAATATATAAATGTAGATTTACTTATTACACTATATTTCTATGTTTGTATATGAAACATGAATAAGTGAAACATAAAAAATAAGTCAATCAAGAAAACATTAGTTTAAATAAACAAAGTACAATATCGCCTACAAGTGATGAAGAAATGAGGCAAGCACACAGCGCGAGCAATGCTATCAATTCAACTGATGAATGACAATCAATATAATTGAATGTTACTACAAGTTGTATTTTTTGGAATATTTATTTGTGAAAATCAGGGATTTTGTTTACTGTACTGAACATAATGTCTCAATTGCATGAGGACATGTTCCTGATAAGTGTAATAATTACATATTGGTTTCATTTTGATTATTGTGGACCTTTACGTTGTCCAATTTTGTATGACAATGGGTTTCTTATTCATATATAATAAAATGGGTTTCTTATTTTATTGCATTGTTGAATGTTGTAAAATGTTGCATTTTTTATTAATTAATATATGGATGATTTACATTGTTACAAATAACATAAGTGTAATACTTTGGATAATTTATTAATGCAATCATTATATCAAAAAACAATAACAAAAATAATAAAACAATATTATTATAAAAATATTTCAGTTTGAGATGATTAATTTTTGAAAAACAAAAATTAAAATATATACATATCGGTGCATTATATTCTTTTGAACTCACTAAACAGTGTGTGCCATAAAATAGAAAGAAGTGCATTTTTGTGATTCATACACATCGATGCCTATTAATTGTATTAAAGCATCAATGCTAAAAATCGTGAAAAAACATTGTTACTTTGAACAACATAACATATGATTATATTTATTATTTTAAACTATTACAGTGCACATGATTACAATACACATTACTATGTTACATATAATATATGCATTGGCCCTTAAATGTAATATACACATCGATGCTTAGTAACAAAGAATGGCACCGACATCTCACCTCAAATATTCAAAATTTTGCTATCCTTCTATGCACATGGTAGTATAGACACCAGTGTGTACTATCTATAAGAGCATCGGTGTGTCATAAAGAAAAAAGAATGACCCAGTGTGTAATATTTATATGATCACTAATGTTGCATACAAAAGAAATACATACCATGTGTACATTAACACAAAAAACACTAGTGTTTCATACAACATAAAATGTGGAACCGGTTCTTAATAGTTTTAAGAGAACTAGTGCTTTTTAGTTTTGTGTGTGCACCAGTGCAGGTTACTTAATATCACACCAATGTGTTTTACCAATACAAACACCCAAAAAAAAATCTGCTAAAACCTTTTCTTTGAATACCAGAGGTTGTAGTAGAGGTGTTTTTGAAAAAAAATTCAAATCTTGTAACACTAAAAACCTCTGCTACAGGGTGTTCTCCTTGTAGTGTGAATATATAAATACAATCTCTACAACCTTAAAACTTCCTGTTATAGCCTCAATTTCTGCCCTATAGGCTAGAGAGGAATCCATAAGAGGATAGAAGCAATAATACATATTTTTCCTAAGTTTTAGCCCATTTTTGGAGATCATCGTTGGACACCCAGTAGATAACACACAAGGGCCCTCACTAGTCACTAGTGGCTCAATAAATGAGGCATTGAAAAACTTCTAGAATCGGGGAGTTACGAGGTGATAGGAGAGGGATGAGTTGGATATTCATGGAAAAGGCCTAAGAATTCACATCATTCGAGTCTCTAGTGGTCTCTAGAAGATATAGAAGTCTCTCCCAAGCTTCCTCCAAAGATCTATATAACAAAGGAAACCCTTTTGCAAGAGAAGGAAGAATTCAGAGCATTGTTATGTTGTCCAATTGTAGAGGTACTTGTTCTATCTACCATGTCCAAAAGTCGGTGAATCCTAGCCTGACTAAGGAGCTTAAGGAGGAGAAAGAAGCAAGGAGGTCAAGGGAGAAAACATTAACAACCAAGGTATGAGTCTGATGTATTATTGTTACACTTATTAATAGATCATTTGGTTTTCTCCTACAAATGTTTAGATATGATTCATGCTCTTGTATATCTAATTAGAATCAAATTAGATCTAGGATTCTAATCCCAACTAAAGAGGTAGAAATGTTTTTCTTGTCTTTTGTATGCAGGAAGCAGGTTGTGGAGCTTGGAGTTGTAGTTTTAGGACTGCAACATCCAGTAGATACAAAGGACAACCTCAATAAAGGTATGCAAAATTCACCAATCCTTAGGATAATTATGAATCCATGTGTTTGAATCTAGATATAGGAAAATCATAAGAAGTCTAGCCCTCTTTCTGTTTAGGATTACTAGGCTAATCCTAGGTAGATTTTGTTGCGTATTTAGAAAAATCCATGTGAGCATTTGGCCCATAATATAACTAGTGACCATATTGGAGACAGATTATTCTCTAGTTTGAATCTCTTTGCCAATCCTTCCCTATGTTTGATTTTGTTTGCTTGATATAATTCATTTAATTGATCAAGAGCCTAGATCCAGTAGATATGAGAGATCTAATACAGATATGGAAGATCTAGAACAGATCATTTGTTCTCAAAAAAATCGCAGGCCCTCGCATGTTGCATCATAGGTGTCCAATGAGGCCCTCACCTGTTGACAAGACTATGTTCCATGAGGTTCTATAAAAAAAATGTAGATTTGTAGTATAAAACCTAGAACCTTGAAGATAGATATGTCCTTTGATCAATAGGGTTCTATTGTGGTTTGTTCTTATTTGGTTTAGTCTCTATTTGAATGTTTGTTTGTCACATAGGTTTCTTTCAAACTTTGTTTGAGTGCATTTGTGTGAATTGATTTTCATTTCTTGGATGGGGTCTCTTTCTATTTGATAATTCCAATGAGATTGGGAAAAGAACCCAACAGATCTGAGAAGATCCAGTAGTTTTTTTCCTTGGTTGTCTTACTTGTCCTTGTATAATGATTGTTCATCACTAGATCTACCCTCCTAGGTGAGTGTTGGGTGAGATCTTGGTAGTGACATTGGAATGGGTTTATCTAGTCTCACTTCCAATTTCATATGGCCCATCTTCTTGCAGTGTCTTGTTGGTTTCCATTTTCATTGTGTGTTCTTGCATAGATCAAGAATTATTCACATTTCAATTGGAAAAAATCACAAAAAGACAAATTATTTGTTGCATGCTAGATTTGTTTTTGAAGCACTAGTAAAGTGAATGCATTAGGAGCATTGTTTGGTTTCATATCTGAAGTGATTGTTGATTGCTTGGTGTATGTGAGGTTGTACGTTTACAAGTTTGCATAGGAAAAAGGAAAAGGTCTCTCTCCCTCCCATAGCTATAGTTCATCAAAGTGAACGATTTTCAATGCAAGAGTCAAAACATCACCAAAGTTTCATCCTCTACCCTTGGACTTAAGCAACATCCATAAAAAGAAAGTGTAATCTAAAACCAATCAGACACTTTTTTGTATAGTGAACCAACATTAACTAGGATTAGGGCCTTGGAATAGGATGGGAGAGTAAACTCTCCAAGGCCACAAAACTCAACTTAGGAGTCATTAAAGAGAATTAAAATCCATTCTTACAACTAGTGTGTCGGGGGACTCCACTAACACTGGAGTTAAGAACGATTTTGCATCGGGGAAAGTAGGGACATTACCCCTCTCAATTTGTTTTGGTTTTTGTGATATCGCTTCTATCATTATGTATACATGGGTTCTATTGGTTAACACCTTTGGAGATTTAGGCTTAGTTACCCTACCCTTACGTGTGGTCAGACTTACAATGGTTCACCCGACCATTGATTTTTAGGTGGTAGCCTTAGTCACCTTTCCTAGGGAGCCACATAGGTGTCTGCAGGTGAGACACAGATATAGTACCTGGGGAAGACATTCATTCATGGTATCATTTCCTCTAAATGGTGCCCACCTTAATAAAGGGTACTTGCACTGGTCAGGGTTATTTCACGTAGATCATCGTAACTGTCCTTCACACCTTCTCGAGCCAATCTTGTGAGGACTTCATTTCCCCCATAGGGTTAGTTTTTAGAAGGCCATTAAGCCCATTGGTTTTCTTGATGTTATCCTATTTTTTATTAGGGGTGTGCTCTTTGAGTCCGAGTCTAGGTCAACCTTAGGTTGAATTGTTTTTCGATTTTAACATAGTATATTCACTGCAGTTGAAATACCACGCCAATCCCCTCGGCTACAAGGACTTGAGCCTATTACAGAGGTGAAACCACCTCTAAATAGGTGTGAAATAAGTGACAAGGAATTCGAAGAATATTATATTTGGTTTGACGAGGCTGGTTTGGTCGAAGTGCAGGTGGTAGATGAACATCCTCCACCAAATTTTAACCCACCTTTGACTAAGCCAGATGCCCCTATACTTGTCCAAGTAGGAGAGACTTTTAGTGAGCCCTTTTAATTATTGAGTGATCCTCCCATGATGTTTGGACCAAGTTTTTCATCCATTGTGGCCCAACTTAAGAGCCCATCCTCAAGTGGGAATGGGGGAAATTGCCCTGAGGTCATCGAGGTAATGTCCGCATTACCACCCCTTAGCTCCATCCTACACCATCCATACCATTTTATATTGGTCCCTCAATCTATGGGATGTTGGTTGTGTCATACTTTCCATCTGTTAGTAAACCTAGCATCCTTATGCCCATCCCTTATACATCATTTTCCACTTCCGAATTCTTTTCCTGTTGGGGGGACAAGCTTTGGTTTTGGCATGGAAAGTGGAGATACTTCCACCTCTACCAATCCTATGAGAAGATCAGTATCATTAGGTGTGATTTTACCTTTTGTATGGAATATTTTTAGTGGTTTTATGGCTATCCCTAGTAAGGATGGGGGTAGCAAGACTTTCAGAGGTTTTAACTTTCCATGGTGTAGCACACCTTGCTTTGGGGGAACATACCTTGGGGGAAACTAGGGTTTGTATTTTGTTCCCATGTCCATTCCTAGGGGTTTCTTCCCTGGGAATAAGTTTGGGAATATATTTCCTAAATGGTCCACATTTGCCCCTGGGGGCAACCCCTTTGGGGGAATTTTTGGTTCTAGGAGTAATCATGCTCCTAGAAGTTCCACGATCTAATTTGGGGGCACTCACTCTCCAAAAACCCCTAAACCTTCTAGCAGTAAAAATATAGGAGGAAAACAAGGTCCATCTAGGACAACAGATACTTCACCTCCCTCCCAGTCTTCATTTACATCGTTTCTTGTCCTCACAACTTTAGACTTACCGAATTTGTCATGGTTAACAAATGACCCTATTTCCCATGATCCACCATGGTCAGTAATTCCTTCCAAGTTTCCACCATATATTCTGAAATTCAACAAAAATCCAGGAGAGAACCCCTCCACTCACATCATGACATACCACTTATGGCGTTCATCCAACTCGTTGATGGATAACAGTGTGAGGTTGCATATTTTTCATAGATCCCTAACCATAGCTGTCACTAAATGGTATATTGAATTAAAATGTGTTTCCTTTAAAAGCTTCAACGACATGGAAACAATGTTCTTAATGCATTACCAATTTCCCATATGGTATGAAATAAAAACTGAGCTCTTGAATTCACTTTTTCAACATAATTCCACTCACATTTTCAATCATATACATGAGTGTCAATGAATATGTAGGATGATTAAGACTTGGATTCTGGACAAACTCCTTATGGATTGGTTCACAAAGTCCCTCCTACCACCCATTGCCAGAGATGTAGCTATGGTCAGGGTGGCCACCAAGGAGAAGGCCATTTTGCCTGCCCAACACTTGGGCTTGATATATTCTCATCCAGGTACACTTTATGTCATTATCCCAAATGCTCGTAGGTCATCAACATATCCAAGGAAGTCAGACCTAGGACCCCATGTTGATGGTGTGGTCGTTTATGTTTCACATGCCTCTATGGACCAGTTAGTTGATTAGATGGGTCAAATGTCCATTAAGTCACACCCTTCAGCTTTTGGTACTAGTTCTAAAACTATTGTGGTCCCTACTCAGACCTACGAGGTCAATTCGGTGCATTCCATGCAACCAAATAATCCTCAGCAACTTGGAAGAAAGAAAAAGAGGAACAAGAAAAATAATTCCAACAATGAGAAAGGGACTACCTCTACCCAAAACACCCAGGAGGGAGGCACCAAGGAAAAGAGGAATAGTCGGTAACCAACACTATTTGTGGGGAGGAACACCCTACTCACTAGCTCCCGTGGAAGGATGAGATCCATAGGATTTTGGCACAACAATGCCCCCCCAACAACATGTTGTCTTAACCCATCCTTTTCCCCATCAACCTCAAAATATGGTTTCCACAAATCATGCCCCTCTACAAGGGGGAATGGTATATACCCCTCATTATGAGGGGTCTTCCTTGAATGCTTCCATTTTCATGTGTAACGAAATGATCAATTTGCAAATGTGAGCCAATAAGTATAAGATTCCTAATCCTTATCATGTTGCATCAGAAGCAACATCTTCTTCCCATCCTGGTGGCACTCTTCATATTGAGAAGCCATATTTTGATACATTGCTTCACCCCCTAAAGGGTGTTCTTCAACGCATGATGCATACTCCCAACACACAAGTGTTGGCACAGGGGCAGACCCAAGTTTCAATGCTCAAGAGCGCACCAACAAAGCCCTAACTATTGGCCCTTTCGAAAACACCTGCGAAGCAGATGAAGTCTCACTTGAGGTAGAGGCAGGGGTGTTTGCAAGACTCAAGTGTCTGCAACCTTAGCTGGGACACAGATCTATGATTATATTGCTTACAGAGTACTTAGCATAGATTATTCATCAATATTCAACCCTTATTATACTTCACAGATAACACAGAGCATCACAACATTCACTTAGATATAAGGTATTTCAACACTTGGAAACAGTAAAACAGATTAGATCCAGTAGATCAGCACTAAGAATCTTCATACATGTTAGTTCTAACATTCACACACCTCTATAAGCACAAAGCATAAGTATATCTATCTAAATATATCAAATCACTTAGCAAAAGAAAGGATAAACACATCAAGTCAAAGCACAAAGCATAACACACATATTTACATGGTTCACACCCACTCTGGGGATACGTCCACCAACTCTTATTCTTTATTATCTTCCTCAATTGATTACAAAATAGAACCACCAAAACCCTTCTTCACATAGGACAAAAGATCTGCGCAACTCGCTATATCCTTCTTCCTTGCACTATAGCACAAAGCCTTCCACAACTCCTTACAACATCTTGCACTTAGCTCTGCAAGCCTCTTATAGTTATGCACAGAGGACTTACAAAATCTATTAGCACTTACCTCTGCAAGCCTCTTATAGTCATGCATAGAGCACTTACAAAATCTATTAGCACTTAGCTTACATCACATAGATGTTGATGATTCGACTACTACTTTCTTGCATATCCTTCTATTTATACATACAAAAGCAGCCTAAGCATGGGTAAACCCATGAGCCAACATCCCTTTCCCATTACATATTACCAAAACCAAAAAAGGGGCCCAAAAGTGGGTAGATATTCCACAATCTCCTCTTCATCTGGTGCTCCATCTTTGACAGGCTGTTGAAGTCCCAAAATAGGTCAATATGACCAAGAAACTCCCAAAACTTGGTCAAGGGCCAACAGGCCCCCAACACTCACCTGTTACTCATCCCGAGTCACTTAGGTCTGAGTAATTCTTCCTCGAACACCTAGATCTTGGCTCAAGAATCTTTGACCTACTGCAATGCTACAACCTCTTGCTCAGTGAAATCCTGGATCACTATGTCATTCATTGGCCCTTCTAGGCATTATTATGTTATGATGATGACCTATTCTAGCTTGGCTCCTTGGCTTTCAACTTCCATGAACAGTTGGCATGCCTTCTCCTACACTGGTTGAAGTCGTTGAGAGACTTCCATCACTTTACTTTGAATCATGTGGATATTTTTTTGGGCCGTGCGTTGTTCTTGAAACCTCTTCATTCTTTCAATTGGTGACAAGGCCTTCACTTGTGCTTGTAATGTATCGACATGCTTCTTTTCTTCTTGGAGCTACGACTCCAATGCCTGTAACTCTGGATTCTTTGTGAGGTTCTCGTAAGTCTGGGCATTCCTGTTACTTAGCTTCTTTCATTCCAAGGCAATAGATTTTAATCTTCCAACTGCGATGCGGTCAATTGCTTCCCTTAGGTCTCTTACCTCCTGTGGAGTTTCAAGTACAATGTGGAGCTCTAGATCTGCAATGCGTTGTTGTAGATTCTAGATCATGTCTTCGAGCTGTGCCACCTGTTGTGGGATTCTTTATTTGGTATGTACCTCAATGACTGTCACAGAGCGAAGTGCTCTGTTGACTGCTTCCTTTACCTTTAGTTTCTCTGCCAACAGCTATTCCTTTCCTTGTTGTAGTTGTGCTTTCTCATCATTCCATTTTTCTTGGAGGGAACTCTTTTATTGTTTTGCAGCACTACGTTTCTCTACAAGTACTCCTTGTACTTGTGTCAAAGCCTGGATGTCTTGCTCTACTTCATCTTTTTATTTTTGAATTCGAGCCTCGACTGAATCTGCGATTCGGTGGAGTTGAGTTGGCTCATCTCCTTCTTCTGGTGTTCTAACTGACAGGGGTGTAGTGGAGACTGTGCACCTCAACTGAAGTGCCTGCTGCACTCCTTGGATATCTATGTCGATCTGACTGTACATCGCCTCCTTCTTGGCTTCCTGCTTCTCTGCAATCTCTAGTGAAGTGTCGTTCAATGCAATGATGATGAAGTTAAAGTCATCCGGGATGAGGACAGTCTCGAACTTGGTCTTGGTTTCTTTCATTTTCTTTCTGGATGAAGTCTTATGGGGGGAAACTTTTCTTTTCTTCGAGGGGTCCTCCTCGTCCTTATGAAATGTTTCCTCTCTGATATCTTCACCAACACCTCCTTGCTCTGGTGACATAGACGCAGTCTTCACGGATGTGTTGTCTATATCCTGAAATTCTTCAGGCTTCTTTTTTTTACTAGGTTCGGGTGTATCCTGCGCAGCTTCCGGACTACCTACATCAGACAAATCCGTAGGGTTGGCTGGGATAAGGAGGTCTTCCAACCATTCCTTGGTGATTTCCTCTAAATCTTCCTCTGTAAACTTGTAATAGGACTGCAACTACAGATTATGGCCATCTGCGCATTCTGTTATATAAATGAAGTGGTGGTCCGCGTTGAACTTCATTAGGGTCCGAAACCTGTGGAGGGTATTCAGGGTCACATCAGACTGGATGGATACTTTCAAATGGTTGTAGTAAGTGTGGAAGATGACATTTTACTTCCATTTCTTGTTCATATCATTCGAGTACCACAGGGTACTGAACTTCATGGTCAATGGTTCAAAGGGCTCTATGTCTGGGAAGGTCACATGTTCCGGCATCTCCCATGCAGTGAATGTGATCAGTATGAGAAGCCAGCTGAAGTGGAACTCATATTCTTGGTCTTGTGCTTCCATGTAGTCCAGTTCCAACTGGTTTACCAAGTACTACACCCAATTCTTCTGAAGTCCTTCTACGCACTTCCTTGTGAGTTCAACGATGAATCCAGTCACTTGGGTGGGCTAGTTCTTGCAAACTATCTTGCCTAAAATCAGATGACATGAAAGGCAGGCTGCGCCGCTTTGGATAGAGGCTACCTTGTAAGCCTCATGTTCCCTTCTCGACATCAACATAAGTATCTTTGATCCTCTATGTTAATGCTCAGTCTGAGGTCTTTCCAGGGTAAAAATCCTGTGGGTTGGGGCCTTGCATGCTAAGCCCGGTGATCTGATAGATCAAGGTCGGATCCACAGTGATGCAATAGTTCAACCATAAGTATCCTCTGTGGTAACTTGACAGAATCAATTTGACACAGACGTTCACTTCCTGGTGCCTTCCAAAGTGTGGGATCTTCATCACATTGAGTAGTGTGGACTGCGTGATGTTCTGGGTCCATGACTATGGGATAATATTTGAATTCTTGCCTTTGGTTTTGGTCAAGTAGTTATGTGTGGCGAGCATGTTGTAAGCCTTTCTGTCACCAAGGTTGAAGTCGCTAAACTTCAATGCTACAAGCTTATCCTGGTCAACATGAATTGCATGCACCCCTTTCGAAAGGTACGCAGTGACCAAAGCATACTAAAATCCCTGGGTATGTTGTCTCTGTTCATTGCGTCGCTCAGAGGAGGTATATACGCAGGTAAGATGCTCATAATCAACTTGACATTCGTGAGATCATCTCTATGCTTCATTTTCATCTTTGTCGCGATTCTGGAAGTTCCTGCTCTGTGAGTAGTCGATGGAGAATCTTGGACTCCTCCTGTCGATGATGCTTGCACACCTACAGACATCCTTCTTTCCAACATGACTTTCTTGGTCCTGAGATCAATAAGTACTTCCTTCGCAGATTCTTCAAGTGCTCTAAGCTCCTCAGACATACACACTCAGGTTTAATAATATCGAGTTCACAAAGTAATGTAGACATGGAAATAATATGGAAAGCAAGAGTGTAATGATCACTGGACAATCTTAATCAAGGTTGCGAGCTCAAATTCTCGATTTGGAAAAAGTTTTCTTCATGCATGGCTTGACGAGATAAATAGGTGAGTCGATAACAGTTGGCTCACAACGATCATGACCCTCCATTAACTCTTGTTTGATCCGTTATGGCATGGCCCAATGATCTGATGATGCCTCTTTATTTATTTTCTGCCCATTCGGAGTGAAAGTCGAACGGATATATCGGTCCAACGACTATATTGCTTCATCATGGCGAAGTACTCTATGTCATTGTTCTGATATCTTGGCAAAGCTCCAATTATGTGAGGTCTCTTCTAGAACCTCCTGTAACATTTTAGTATTATCCCTTTTCTTTCTTAACTTTCTAGCCTTCTTGCCAGTGAGCTTCATCTCAATAATGCTTTTATCATTCTGAGTCTTTTCTTCTTTGGTCTTAGTTCCTTCGCACTGTTGAATTTTTTTCCTAGGGTTCTTGTGTAATACTTCTTCCTTGTCTGGGATACATAATTCAAGCTTCTGGGGATCCTCTAGTGTTCTCTTAGCCTCGACATTCGATTTGCTAGTATTTACTATCTGCAATTTGCTCTTCTATTCCTCAATCAAGTGCGTGATCCTTTTGGTCATAAAGTCTTTTAAATATTGTTTCTTCTATTCCAAAACTTCTTCTTCCTCCTTTCATCTGGCTTGATCTCCATCAATCCAAGGTTTTCCTATTAGCATGGTAAACGAGGCTTTGTCTTCAACAAATTTAATAATCTGAAAGTACTCTTCTGTCGAATCTCCATTGACAGTCATAGGTATCTGGGTGATCCTTCCACATAGGTTTACTAGATTTCCTCTAAATAAACTTATTCCTCCTAGGGAAGGGATCATAGCAATCCTTCCTATAGATTCCTAGGTTCTTTCTAGCATAATATTCATATGTGTTTCTTCATCCAGGACACAGTCAATGTCAAAGTCCCCTATTCTTTCTTCGATGCATTCCTTCTCTTTGAATATCTCTGATAAGCTGACATGTTGGTGGTCATTCAGGGTCTCTGTAACACCCTGTTTCCCCCAGCTTGTAAATATAACTGGACTGGACAAGAACTATGGAGAACTCATAAATGTGAATATGTGATGTAAATGGACCTTGAGGAAAAGGTCAATGAATGTGAATAACATTTTGAATTATTGCAGGACTGCTGAGAGGGGATGTGCAGAAAAAGAGACCACGATGGAGGTGGAGGGCACCTGGAAAGGTGGTGTTAACTTCCACTGATAATTAATACCATATTTGGACTCCACTGGCATGGAGAACCAAAAGCGTCTCGCTGGCCCCAAATTTAATGTCTCGCAGGCTGGTAGGCGGATGGATTAATGAGGGATGGGATGGTGAACTGCCCATCCATAGAGCTATAAGGCTTGATCAGTGCGAGGGTAATCGTGCCACATGCAACCTCGCAAGAGGATAAGGTGTGTGGTAGAAGCGATTGGAAGGGGCAGACGCAAGGGGAACTCTGGCATTACATAGAGTGAGTGATAGCAGAGAGGAAGGATTGCAACCTTTGCTCCTGGTCACTGGCAGATAGAGAGACGCAGTCTCACAGCATCGTGGTCTCAGCTAATGGGTGGCTAGTGGTAAATCCACTAGGAGTCGCTATTCCTACGGTTGGGTGAAAACGAGCACCCCTCTAAGCAGTTGCACCCACTTCTGGTGTTATTTCTGATAAGCATTTTACATATTGCATCTTGAAATTCATATACTGACATATATGCTCATAGAACTGTGAAATTGTGAACAATTACAGTATAAGAATGTCTGTGCAGTGTTTTGATAAGAAATAATAGATATATGCTATAACAAAAAGACCACGCATGGCTTATGTTGATAAATGAATTTAATTATGCATGAGTTGAACCAAGTCAGACTTCCAGTCCATCCTCGGGAATTTGTTTCCCCTTGTCTGTCTCTAGGAATGCCCCAGAATAGACCTCTTCACAGGGATTCCCTCCTTGGAAAGGTTTACCAAGAACCTGGGAAAAGGATTTGAATGTGCAATTCTTAACAACCCTGTACGAGGAGGAATGACCCTCTTAAAATCTCAAAGTAGCAGCGTAGGGATAAGCATCAATCGACGGATGAGATCCCGTTGGAAGATTCCTGGGTCATTCATGACCGTTAGATTGACGAAAGAAACAAGGGTGCTACATACTTTGCCCCTTTTTCTCTACCTTCGTGAATAACGAGGAAATCGGGACCGTAGATCCCCAAGGTCTGTGGGAATATTTGGACCATTGGTTTCTTTTCCCGTCCAGAGAGTAGTAAGAGAGTACACGGCATGAAATTGATCCGAGTCGTTAGATATTAGCTAGAAAAACCCGACAGCCATCGGATCCGTTAAGATATGCATGAGGGTTAAGCCCTCGTAAATGAGAGGTTGAAAGTCTTGACGAGAGGCGTGGCCATCGGGATATCGACATTCATGAAATCGGGAGTCACGATGACATGAGATCGGGAGTTTTCATACTGAAAATCCCAGACTCGATATGAGTCGTCCATCATAGGAGGACGCGTGGTAGCAATCAAAGATTTCGAGAAAAGTCCCAAAAGGAAAATCATCCATTGAGAAATCGGGAATCCCGTGGACAAGAAGTCCATACACTTCGAAATTGCGAAGTCCAAAAACGCGACAAAGTGAAAAGCGTCCACTGTAGGGCCAACTGTCGTCATATCAGCATATCGGGATTCGACGGATCGCGAATCCTGAGGATGAGTACATTTCGGCAGTGGAAAGTCTGAAAACCCGATTGGAGATAAGGCTGCGGTCTTGTGAGATAGTGGTCATGTGGGCCAGGAGTTCAGCTAGGAGGGCTAACACGTAAGGGACCATATAGGTAAATTGGCTCATCGGAAATTGGGGATTCAAGAGATAGGGAACTCTTGACATCGGGGATCCCGAAACCCCAAAAACTGAAAGTGTATGCATTTCCCGTTGTGGAAAGAGTAGCAGTCGTATGTAAAGGCCATGACCGTCGATCTTGGTGGAGGGTCGTCACCATCCAACGAAGGGACACGCGGCTGTCGGTCGACGTTTCGGCGTTTCGACATCCGGGGATTCAAAAAGGCAAGAAACCTTGCCTTCGTGAGTCACAAAATATCAATACTCGAAATCCCATGGACCATTGGATCCATGCTCCTAAGAGCCGTCGGTCTCTTACACGACTTTCCATATCGAAAATCGGAGATTTGAATGACAAAGAGTTTTGGAGTTGTTGTACCTCGAACTCCCAAGTACCGAAACCCCAAAAGGACCCATGTTGTTGGATCAGGGGAGGCTTACGGCTGTTTATCTCCCTTTTGCAAGATACCAGATATATAAAATATGCAGAACATAAACGAAATGCTAGAAATGACAGAATAACAGTAAAATATCCAGTATAATCTTCACAATACACAGAAATGATATACGAAATAGCAACAGAAATAGCACTTTGAATCAGATAGCAATGTTCACAGGCCTCTTCGAGGGGGAAACCTCCAATTGAGCAGCGCTCTGTTACAATAATATCCAAGCTAGGGT
>ML777278.1:947081-957821 GCA_009831015.1 Picea engelmannii | reverse complement strand
TGTTTCATTGTCTCACACTTCGGGGTTTGTAATGTCAAGAGACTCGACCTTCTGGTAGCACCGAGTCACGAAGTGCAAAAAGACATCATGCTGATTCAACTCATAATCGTGAACTATAATCACATGGAGATGGAAAAAGGAAAGAGCTAGCCTGTTCTAAGCCTCGTAGGACTTCGGGGATTCCGACTGTTGAGGAATCAATGAAAAAGTTTGATTTTCATCAGTGGGTTTGTGATAGTCTCTTTCACTTGTATCAATACCTTCTTTGATTATTGTTGGGGTTCTACCTTTTCTGGATCTGCCTTAGGGTTTCCTTGATTCGGATTCATTTCTTCAAGATTAGTGATCATTCTAGGGAAATCCAACACTTCATGGTCCATTGCTTTGCAATAGAGACAACTAGGTCTTCTGCCAGGGCATTCCTTAGCAAGATGTCCTGGTTTTCTACAACTGTAATAGAGGGTTAATCCTCTCTTTATTCAAAATGATCCCCAACCTTTTTTGTACTTCGCATTAGGATCATAGGAGGTAACCTACAACAATTTCTTTCTAGGATCCTGCATCCATTTGTTAGTCCAAACATTCTTTCTATGCATAGGTATAACATATATTTCATTATTCTTATCAGATCTATTCATATCACATCTTATTTCATCTATTAACACCCTAGCTTTCAAACTAGGACAAAACCTATCAAATATACCTAGATCCATACTCTAGAAACAAAAAATTCCACCTTTCATACTTTTACAGAGAACAAATATTTCAGATCTAAGAACTTTTAACTATTCTTACCCTTAACAGAGAAAAAATCTTATAGATCTTACCTCTTTCAATTGGAACTTCTCGCTTTTACCTTTCTTGGAGCACTAAGCTTTCAGATCCTGCTTCTTTTCTACAGATCTGACCTCCTTTCTTTCATATCTGGCATCTCTCTTCAGATTGAGCTTCTTTCTCTTAGATATAACCTTCTTTCTTTAGTACAAATCTTTACAGATCAAGTAGAATACTACACACTAGGGAACATATCTACGCATAGAGCTTTCACAGTTTCAGGATGAATCTTTGCACATAGCTTCCTCTTTCTCAGTTCCCAACAATCACAGTTTTAGTCCCAACAACGAAACCATTTTTTGGCACAGGGACAGACCCAGGGTTCAACACTCAAGAGTGCACCAACAAAGCCCTAACTACCGACCCTTTCAGCAACACCTGCGAAGCAGATGAAGTCTCACCCGAGGTAGAGGCAGGGGTGGTTGCAGGACTCAAGTGTCTGCAACCTTAGTTGGGACACAGATCTGTGATTATATCTCTTAAAGAGTACTTAGCATATATTATTCGTCAATATTCAACCCTTATTATACTTTGTAGATAACACAGAGCATCACAAAATTCACTTATATCTAAGGTATTTTAGCACTTAGCAACATTAAAATAGATTAGATCCAGTAGATCAACACTAAGCATATTCATACATGTCAGGTCTAACATTCACACACCTCTATAAGCACAAATCATAAGTAGATCTATCTAAATATATCAAAGAACTTAGAAAAAGAAAGGATAAACACATCAAGTTGAAGCACAAAGAATAACACACAGATTTATGTGGTTCACCCCCACCTTGGGGCTACGTCCACCAACTCTTCTTCTTTATTATCGTCCTCAATCGATTACAACGCAGAGCCACCAAAACCCTTCTTCACATAGGACAAAAGATCTGCGCAACTCACTAGATCTTTCTTCCTTGCGCTACAGCACAAAGCCTTCCACAACTCCTTACAACATCTTGCACTTATATATGAAAGCCTCTTACGTTCATGCACAGAGAACTTACAAAATCTATTAGCATTTATCTTACATCACATATATGTCGATGATTCGACTACTACTTTCTTGCGTATACTTCTATTTATACATACAAAAGTGGCCTAAGTGTGGGTAAACCCATGGGCCAACATCCCTTTCCCATTACATATTCCCAAAACCCAAAAAGGGGCCCAAAAGTGGGCTGGGATTCCACAATCTCTGCTTCATCTAGTGCTCCATCTTTGACAGGCTATCGAAGTCCCAAAATAGGTCAATATGACCAAGAAACTCCCAAAACTTGGTCAGGGGCCAACAACAGGCTTCCCACAACTAAAGTATTGTGGAATACTTGGCCCAAGAACCATATTCCATGTCTACGCTTAAAGTCCTCCAAAGATGCCCAATGTAGTGGAAAGCCTTATTGTCTGCCATAGGCGAAGTTGATCCCTTGGATTCGAGTTTGATGACCTTTGATTCTTCTCAGGTTACTCATAGGCTCTCCCATCGGGTCTCCTTCTACATCATAGTGCGATCGTTTGGAAAAAACATCTACCAGAAAATGGTGGATGAATGAGCCTCGATTTGCATCATGTCCATTTCTTGTTGAAAGGACCTTGGCTATCCTAAGCTCAACACGTCTGCAATACTATTGAAAGAATTTGACAAACATATGTTCTAGCCTCATGGAATAATCACTGCCTTACCCATCGATTTAGGTGGTAAGACTGTCTTTGTTGATGTGGAGGTTGTTGATGCACCTATTGAGTATAATTCATTACTCATGCGTATTTGGTTCTATGAGATGACTATAGTTGTCTCATCAATATTTAGGGACTTATGCTTCCCTCATCAAGGGAAAATAATGATGATATATCAGCTTTCATTATGTACCCCATACCTTGGATCCAATGTGGGGTCTAATGTACCCTTTGTCAATGATACCCCGCAGTCTTATATGAACATCAGTGCGGGGATGTTATAATATATTTCTCTAATGGGAATTTTTCCCCTTCCCCCACCGTCTCCCACTGCCAATGTCTCTCTTATAAACATGGTTTCCTCATCTACCATTGTATCCCTCAGAATGTTGATCCTTGGGTGGTACATCATCCCAAAGATTTTGATTCATATGGAGCATCCATGCCACTCACCATGGTCGAGATTATCGATCCATAAATCCCATCAAAATCTGTTGATATTGGTCATTAACTCCATTCTCTTATGAAGTTTGATCAACCTAATCCACCCGTATGGGTTGTTGACTCTCCAAGTTCACATGACATCCTATAATTTGAGTTTCTTTCAGAAGAGGTCATCCTGGAAGTCATGGCTTCCATCGATTTTCCTAGGGAATGTGAGAATCATCGAGAATTCATCCTCCCAAGTTTGGAACTGATGAGAGTTGACATGATGAGTCTTGATCCAAAACTAGGGGCATTGGTCGGGTTATCTAGTAGACCTCCCAGTATTGACCCTTTTCCACCATGGTTATCTTTTTTAGAACTTGCCACTGAATTCTCTGCTTCCCCTTCCATCGAAGATTCACATTTTTTTTCCTTATGTATTAATGGATCCCATCAAGGAGATTCCATAGCTCATGATACTACTCACAATGAGTATCTTTGTATGCAAAAATTCATTCCTATTTGGCATGGACTTGACATGGTAAGCCATATGATGCCAACATTGGCTCATACATTCATCAATTATGAAAAACATCCTTTGCTTGAACCTTTCAATGGGCTCTACTTTGCATAAACCATATGACTGTGTAGTTCCTTGTACATAAGTGTGTGGTGTGAGTTATTTTATCATATCAAAAAATATTTTCTTTTTTTGAGATTTCACTACACATTTTAACCTCGAAATATAGATTACATGTGTTGACAAGATTATGGTGACGCTTTTATGAAAATGAGGACATCCACGTAACTTGAGGTATGTGTTTCCAAAATTGCATATAGGGACAGGTTTTTCTTTGCATTTCCCACTTTGCATTAGTAATTGTCCATACTATCGACATTATGCCTTAGGTAAGAATCTTTCCAGTTGTGACACTAGTCACTCCTTTTGCATGTTGTAATTGGTTCAGTAGTGCCTACCCTTTATGATACCCTTCATGGGAACCTTAGTTAGCACTCAAATTGCCATTCGGTGCCCATGCTGCAATTTCCCTATAGACCCAGGAGCCCTCTTTTATCCCCATCATGACTCGAAGATTGAGCCTCATTTTCCTCTCTTCGTTCATATTATGGCCATATCCCATGGGGGTTCCCGAAAATTTTGTTGGCTCTTAATGGTCACATATGCATTTTATTCTCATGTCATGATCCCTTTGTTGCATTGTTGTTTATCCATATCCCGCTTATTGTTATTGCAGTAGCCTTTACCATTTTCCTCTTTCATTATTTGGCCCCCATTTTGCATCCACCTACCCAGGGAGAGAATAGTTGTTAAGATTGGATCTCACTTTTCAGTACCATTTTCATTCCTCATTTCTTAGGTTGGTTCCATGCGCTTGGAAAATAAGAGCATGTTGTTAAGCCACTTGTTCTCTCCCACCGAGTATACTTTTATCTATTTTTCGAAGTCGTAAAAGGACATGAAAAAGGTATCAATCTTACTTGCATCAATATTTCATGCTCATTAAACCATGAAGGAGACTGAGCATACTTGTGTCATTATTTCAGTCTCATTAAACCATGAAGGAGACGAAAAAACCCAAAAACAAATTGTGGGGGGGGTTTCACCATTGGTCTATTCTCAAAATGGCAATGTCAGTCGAGTCACCCTTCAACATGGCACCTATTTGAGCCCTCATCATACAGCTGGGTTTTAGTTTTCCTAGGAGTCGTCCCAATAATATGAGTCAGAGATACTCCTTCGACTGTTTACTCTTCCAATCACTATGGAGAGTGCTTTGATGCCTCCTGCATTGTTGTACTATATTTTTTCAACTCTTTCATCTTGTTTCCAAGTCACCATTGTGTTGTGCTATATGTTCAAGGGAAATTTAATCCTGAATCAACCATCTGTTGTTTTGTTGAATTTTTTAGTCAGCCATCCCTATGTTAATTGTACTTAGTGATACTCTCTCTTCACATCATCTCTCAATGTATGTTTCGTGTTGATTGATGGGGGAAACATCAAGGCCCTCCTTCGATATATCTCTTCCTATCGACTTCAGCACATTAGCTAGGAGAGGGATCTAGAAAACAACTAGTACCTTGGAGCTTGCAGTCCTCAATGGCAGGCCTCCTCATGATCAACAGTGAATTTACATCATTGACTCCTTATCGATTGATTCTACAAGTGTTTCACATCAAATCCTCTATTCACACTCACTAGATTGTACTAATTACATTTGGTTCCATATTCATCATTGTTGGGTCCCCTTGCATCTGTTAATGGTATACATCAATGACCGATAATCATACGGTTTCTACCATGCTCGACATCATCTCATATATTTGCATGTGTAGGTTCATACCATTGAGGTTTGGGATGAATACCTTGGGTTTGGAGACACGTCATTCATTTTAAACATCCCCTCTCAAGTTGTGATGGAGTATATCACTTGTATATGAGTACTTTGAAGAATTCCGGGGCACTCTCTTCAGTGCTCGTTTTCTTCCTAATATCTATATGTTGTGTCATAGATACACATTGTATTTATTGGTGGCCATGATTGTGTTCATGACGTAGATTCACATTGTATTGTCTCGTGACTATGGTCTTATTGATGCATGAATCGATTGTGTATTGTTTCTGTTAGGACCACACAATGTACCTTTTTGCCCATACTTTTTGCCACCATTACACTCTTGTTCACTCACATTTAAACTCATATTATAACTTTATCTTATCTTTCCAAAGGTATACAACGTCTCTTCTCTTTACTATACGTTTAATCTATTTTGCATATAATTTTACATCACTCTCATACTTAACCATTGATTAGAAATGTATAAGTGATGAAATAGTTCAAACTGCAGATTAGCATTTGAGGCATGTTGCTGAAACAACAACTCATAGAAGTTGTTACACAGTCCATGGTCGACGATGCTAAAACATAGAAGCTATTACACAGTCTATGGTCGATGATGTTGAAACACATAAGATGTTACACAGTCCATGGTCGACGATGCTGAAACACAGAAGCTGTTACACAGTCCATGGTCGACGATGCTAAAACACAGAAGTTGTTACACAGTCCATGGCCGACGATGATGAAACACAGAAGCTGTGACATAGTCCATGGTCAACGATGCTGAATCACAGAGGAAGTCGTTACATTGTCCGCAGTTAACAACAAATCACACGGATTGACCACAACAGCTTCACCGTGAACCAAGCATCAACCATCGCTGCTGTCTGAGAAGTGCTGAAACAGTCAGAACGCAAATCTCGTGGCTGAAACAACCCACGATTTGCGATGCCGAAACAACATACAACAACAATAACAAGAAAGAGTTGTTACTCCAACCGTAACAACAACACCTCACTCAACACTTGTAATAGAATTATGTTGCGGGAGACCAGGATATCCTATTCTGATTTAGAAAGTCGATCTGACTAAGAATAGGACTCATATATACACCTGTAATTTTTGATCAATTGTATCAAAGGGATTCCCTCTTTAAACAAGAGGAAATCATCATTCGAGAGGATCTCTAGTTTTTGGGTACTAAGAAAGTTTTACAGAGAAGGACGTACTTCATTTTCAGATTGTAATATGATACATTGATAGATGAATAAAAGATTGTTTTGAGCATCCTTTTCTAGCCTCTTCGTTCCATGGGAATCTTGTGAGAAGGGAGGGCCCACCTTCTTCACAAGATTCACCCGTTAGTTTTATAGTGTGTTAGTGTGATCTCTGTTTATGCCTTGATTAATTTCTATCTTGCTGAAACACTACTTTAATGAATTCTGCTTTGTTGAAACACTACTGAACTCTGTCTTGTTAAGAACTCTATTTTACTGAATGTTACATTGTTTTCATGTAGTTCATGCTTGGGTAACTGTTAATCATTTTAGTTAGCAATCTTGGGTGATGAATTTATGAAATCTTTCTAATCAGAGACTGGTGCTGAAGGTTCCTTCTTTGGGAAGGAAATAGGGTCTTGTTCTCTATTAGAATTAGTTAGCCTTCAATTATTTCCATCAGTGTGCTAATCATAGACTGGTGCTGAAGGTTCCTGCTTTGGGAAGGAAATGGGATCCTGTTCTCTGTTAGAATTAGTTAGCCTTCAATTATTTCCATAAGTGTGCTAATCAGAGACCGGTGTTGAAGGTTCCTGCTTTGGGAAGGAAATAGGGTCCTGTTCTCTATTAGGATATAGATAGCCTTCAGTGTGCATTATTTCAGTTAAGCAATAAGTTCATGAAGTGTGATGATCGAAAACAGGTGCTGAAGATTCCTGCTTTGGGAATAGGGTCATGTTCCCTGGTTACAGAATAGTTGGTCTTTTTCTGTTGCAGTATCTTGTGTTATTTTAATGTAATCCAGGATTCTTCAATTAATCATTTCTTTAAACTTTGAGCTGTGCAATAGGTAGATTGATTTTCTGTAATTCAAGTTAGAAATTTAGTTCATTCAAGGCAAGTGTGATTAATATAGTTTCCTTTACTACAACTCTAGGTTGCTTTCGAAATTGAGCATATATAGTGCGTGGTTACCTTTGAAATAAACAGACTTCCCTGGGTTGACAATTTATGTAGCACTTGATTTTTTAAATTAAATAAACAATTATAGTGACCAACATTTTGGTGTCGTTGTCGGGGAAGGTAATTTTAGATTTCAAAAGAACTTATGATTTTTTAGATACAAATATTGCATGAGAGGACACAGAGACCCCAAATATACTGACCCTACAGGTGGCAAGGGTAGAGGAAGAGGAGGAAGAAAGACTTACATTGACGAGATTATATCAAAGTCTGAATCTGCTGCTCAACGACAAAACCTTCGGAAACAAAAATCCCAGCCTTCATTTCAAGCAAACTTTGAAACAGGGAAAGAAGTTTGGAGTCCTGAGACAGTCCAAAAACTAGCAGGAAACATTGAGGACAGAGAAAGCGTAATAGGGGAACAGACAAAAGAAAACATGGATGAGTACAATGAAGAATTGCATCACGAAGAACAGGCAGGTCCTGAAGGAGAGGTAAATGATGAAAACTCTTTCTCTACATTAGGATTTCCTATTGGTGAGCTTCCTAGAGGGGTATCCCCCATGAAGAACATTCCACTCTCAACACTACCTAATTTTCATGGTTTGTCTTCAGAAGATCCTGATGAATTCCTTTTTGAGTTTGATATACTATGCAGAAGTTATGATTACATTTCCAATGCTCAAAAATTAAAGCTATTTCCAGCAACACTAAAAGGGAATGCACTAAGATGGTTTATGAGTCTTGGAGGCCATGTAATCACAACATGGGACCAAATGAAACAGAAATTCCTGAATAAATACCAGGACAATTGCCGAACAAGAGAAAAGAGGGAAGAGCTATTTAAGATGATGCAGAAAGAGGATGAAAATCTGGAGGACTTTGTAGAAAGGCTACAGTATAATCTACAAAGATCCAGTCACCCCAATGTAAGTAAAGATATTCTCAAAACTATATTATTAAAAGGAGTAAGGGATGACTGTCTAGATATGATGAATATGCTTGGAAAAGGGGACATATCTAAGGAATCATACGATGAAATTGTTAATTTATGCAAAAGATGTTCAAGAGGATCTTCAAGAAATAGATCAAACAACAGGGACACCACATTTTCAAGAGTCCAAAAATCAGCCAGTGGGGGAGAAACAAGAGCCAAGATAGGTAATTTACTTGAAGGTTTTAAAACTGAAATGTTAATCTCTTTTGATCACAAATTGACACTCTGCAGATTCAAAAGAAGCAAGCAGAAGCAGAAGCAGCCCTGTCCATCTATTTTTCTCAATGCAAAGACAAGCACCCATGAAGGGAATGTCCATTGGACAAAAATCCAATCTGCACCATCTGTGATAAATATCATGAAACTCAACAATGTCCATATTTACCAGGGATCAAGGCAACATTACAACCAACAGACGAAGAAGATGAAGTTGTCTATCTGTTGACACAGAGAAGGCAATGGCAACCGCGGGGATAAGTTATGAATCCTAACATGCCATTTACATCTTCAAATCGTTGGAATAATTATCCTTCTTTCAATCAAATGAGTTACCCCCCCTATAATCAAATGCAATACCCTAATCAAATGAATTACCCACCCATGAAACAAACTAACCCACCCTTTGTTGATCCATCAATGTGGAATCCTTGGCCTCCACAACAACAACAACCATATCAAAACCAATGGAATCCAAATTGGAGAGGACAACAACTCCCCTTCCCGAATCAATTACCTCAATCACAATCTCTACAACCACTCTCCTTACCATCAGGTACTCCACCAAACAATCAAATAATGAGACCCTAGCTACCTGTACAACCTAACCCTAACCCAAATAATAAAGCTATGCAGTGCATTGATATTCATAACCAGCCTACACTTTCTCTTCTCCCTACACAATGCAATGATATTCATTTACGATCCAGGAGAATAGTGGAACCTACTATAGCTGATGTTACCTCTTTTGATAAAGAGGAAACAAAAAAGCATGATGTACCTGAAGAGGTACAATCATCCTCTAACAATGCTACTGAAACAGCAAAACCACCATTTCCTGAGCATTTATCTTTGACTAAAACGCCTGAGCCACCAACCTTCAATCTTCTAGGGGAATTACAAAATTTGTATGTCAAAATTCTTCTACTACAAGCACTTCGAGACGTACCAATCTATGCCAAGACAATGTGAGACATTTGTGTTAAAAATCCTAGTAGGAAAATTAAGGATCCCCTCACAGTCCATGTTATGGGAGACTTGTCTGCACTAATGTCAGGTAAAGCCCCCCCAGTTAAATATGGTGATCCTGGCCACCCAACCGTTTCAGTACAATTTGGAAAAACGATAATCTCTCTAGTCCTGGTAGACTTAGGTGCCGCTATCAATATCATGACTCTGGAAACCTTACAACTGCTACAGCTATAAAATGAAGTCAGAGACACCCCAACTATCCTAGAATTAGCTGACCGGTCCACAATTAAACCAGAAGGAGTCATTGAAGACCTCAGTATCTCAGTAGAATCCTGGAATTATCCGGCTGACTTTGTGGTACTACAACCCAAAACAAAGTTGGGGGGCCATCCTCTAATTTTGGGCAGACCTTGGCTAGCCACAGGAGATGCTTTATCAGTTGTAGATCAGGTTCAATGACAATTTCCAACGGTTACGAAACTAAACAGCTTACCCTCTACCCTCACGCTACACCCTTGATTAATAATGATAATTCTGCATGGGTAGATTTTGATGATCAACTTACTCAACCCCTTTTGACTATCAGACAAGCTCTAAGCCTTAAAGACTCCACCGAGGATGAAGTAATTAATAATTTTATTTACGAAACCTCCTTTGTTACTCCAGAAACTCATAACCAACTAACTGCACTCTTGGAGTCTAATAATCAAGAAAACCTCAACTCGGAAAACCCACCTCAAACATATAACACCATCTCTTCTAAAAGCATACCAATAGAAATTGAACCTAGAAAAACACTGAACATAAACCCTAATCTGACAGATGATGAAACACAACAATTAATGAAGTTACTTCTGGAAAATAAAGAAGCATTTGCATGGGATTACACAGATATGAAAGGAATTTCTCCTGAATTATGTACTCATCGAATATATGTTAAGGAAGATTGTCGACCGATCTGCCAATCTCAACGACGAATGAACCCTAATTTAAGAGAAATCCTCAAAGAAGAACTTCAAAAATTGCTCAATGCAGGGTTTATATATCCTATATCAGACAGTGAATGGGTTTCCCCGTTG
>ML777278.1:913381-944708 GCA_009831015.1 Picea engelmannii | reverse complement strand
AAAGGATTGGTCCTACAGGCTCCCTGAAGCATTATGGGCCTACAGAACTACCTGGAGAAATACTACAGGATTTTCTCCCTATGAATTAGTCTATGGAAAGAGTGTTGTCTTTCCTGTGGAATTTGAAATAAAAACCTTAAGGAATGCTTTAGCTATCAACCTTGATTTGACCGATGCACAGACAGCTAGGATACAGCGGCTTAATGAATTGCATGAGAAAAGACTAGATGCCATTCATCAGAAAACTATAATTCAACAACAAAGATCAAAATGGAATGACAAAACTATCAGGAATAAGTAGTTCCAAAAAGGTAATTGGGCCCTACTGTATGACTCCCGGTTCAAAGAATTTCAAGGGAAACTGCGTACAAGATGACTTGGACCTTACGAAGTAGACACTGTTTTCCCCAATGGAACAATAAGGCTCCTCACAATCGATGACTCCAAAACGCCGTTACTTGTAAATGGTCATCGGCTCCATCTGTACTAGCGCCCTATTTCCAAAGAATATTTTAAGGCCACATGTGTGGCAGACTCCCATTAACTCTTTTTAGAGGGGGCTTCTACCCCTCATTGTAATTAATTATTTTTAAGTTAATTTCTTTAGTATTATACTAGATTTTATTTACGAATAATCCCTGTCAAGAAATACCATGTTACAATCGATTTTTGCAGATTCCCGATCAAAGCATAGGCCACTAGGAAAGGACGATCCTACTTCACGAAGAGACAAGCTTTCCCATTGCTGAAACACCACTGTCAGCAACTCTTTTCTCTTTCTTCATTGCTGAAACACCACTGTTCAACACTTTTTGACTTTCCCCATTGTTGAAACACCACTGTCAGAAAACCCCACACCTTTTTCCCTTATCACTGTTCAACAACCTTTCACCATTCTCCCCATTGCTGAAACACCATTCATAGAAACTTTTCACCTTCTCCCTATTTCCAAAACACTACAGTCCGACAATTCTTCACATTTCCTCATCGACGAAACAACACCGTCCATCAATTGTTTCGCCCCTTTTCTTCTGTTGCTGAAACACCACTGTCAACAATCTTTTACCATTCTCCCCATTGCTAAAACACCATTCAAAACAACTTTTTGCCTTCTCCCTATTGCCAAAACACTACAGTCCGACAATTCTTCACATTTCCTCATCGACGAAACAACACCATCCAGCAATTGTTTTGCCCCTTTTCTTCTGTTGCTGAAACACCATTGTCAATAATCTTTTACCATTCTCCCTATTGCTGAAACACCATTGACAACAAACTTCTCCCCATTGCTGAAACACCATTGTTCAATAGTTCTTCACATTTCCTCATTGACGAAACAACACCGTCAAACAATTGTTTCGCCCCTTTCTTCTATGTTGCTGAAACACCAACTTTTCAACATTATCCGTCAGCAAGATTTTGTGCTCTCATACTACATTTCGTCCTTCCAGTCAACAAATCCTTGATACAATTCATCCAACAAATCAAAGGTCTCTGCCATAACTACTGCATAACTATCGTGGATAGGCACTATATTTTGTTTGCAGCACGAATCAGAAGGTAAGGCGAGGTATGTAAATTTTATGTAATATAGTTAAGCTATAGTTAATGAGAAGATTCCAAATCATTATGACCACTCGAGTGAAATCATTATTAGCTGCACTTGACGGGGGGGGAGGACATATCAAACTTTTTATACCATCATTTTACACGAATTCACCACCGCCATTCCTATTTTACGATCCTTTCATTCGTCTCACCACCATTTGCATGCCTTCACTTGAAAAACTTACTCTGCACAGAAGTTGTTACTCAAATCTTTGATGGTGTATTTTACCGAGCTGGTAGCTATGGGAGGCTATGTTATATGGTATGAACCCACCACAACAGCCCTGGTAGAACTGTATCCAGAAGCCTATCAAATTTTTTTGCAGGCAGGATGGCTCAGCTATTTTCAGAGACTCCAGGGGTTTGATCAACAACAGGTTCTGCAATTTGCTCAAAATCTCCAGGGAGATCATTCCATTGTTCAAGGGGTTCGAATCTCAGTTACATAAGAGGATATAACACAGGTTTCGGGTCTCCCTACCAATGGCACTCGCATGTTCAGCTGCAAACATATCATCCTGAATGCCCAGCGGGACTTCCTCTCGCCAGAGGAACAAATTGAATTTAAATGCCGGGGTGTCCGACTTAGCTCGTTGCCGCCCCCATGGCCGGAAGTTGCAAAATTCATCAAACACTACCTTACCTGTGAAGGCCGATACCAGGTAGTCTACCAGCATGATTTTCTTCTATTGTCTCATTTACGGCATAATAGATTGGTGAACATTCCTTATTATCTGCTTGGTTGTCTCAAAAATATGTCGCACTACTGTAAAAAGGATAAAGATCCTGCCCTTTCACTCACCCATCACCGTCTTGTCCAACTGCTTATCCAAAAGAGTTTTTCCCAACAAAACCTTCCACTAAACAACCCACCTATAGATCCCCAAGAAGCCACCGAAATTCCTGAAAATCTTCAGGAACAACAACCACAAAACCCTCCAGCCTCTCCAAAAATACCCAACAGTCCACCTACAGAACCAATCAGTCCAATTAACCCCCCTACCATACCAAGCCCGCCCCACACTTTACCAGAATCATCCACTCCCGCCCTTCATATTCTTAGCGATGATTCCGAGCCAGACAATTCTCCCTGCCTCATCATTGAGGAAAAACCCCCATGAAAACGAAAGCAAATTCCTTTCTTTCCGACCTTTTTACAAAGAAAACGAACAAGGGCCTCAACAAGGGCATCCACTACTACCACCGTCATAGATCCCCAACCCATCCGACTAATACCCCGTACACCTCCAACCTCCCAAATGCCAAAATCTTTGCCTATTCCACCCATGGACACTGAAACACAAGAACCAGCTACCCATTCAGTAGCTAAAACACAAGAACCAGCTACCCATTCAGTAGCTAAAACACAAGAACCAGCTACCCATTTAGTAGCTGAAACACAAGAACCAGCTACCCATTCAGTAGTTGAAACACAAGAACCAGCTACCCATTTAGTAGCTAAAACATAAGAACCAACTACCCATTTAGTAGCTGAAACACAAGAACCATCTACTCATCCAGTGGCTGAAACAAAAGAACCAGCGATAGCTGCCACACAAGAACCAGCTACAGCTGAAACACAAGAACCAACTGCTGATATTGATACTGAGATGTAGAAATCAGAGGTCTAGGGTGCTGCAACATTACTCTCCTTACATCAAGAAGCTGAAACACAAGAAGCAGTTGCCGATCCTGTAGCTGCTCCACAAGAACCAGCTAGTGTGGCTGTGACTGCTACACAAGAACCAGTCACCCCTCAACCAGAACCAACAATGGCCTCTATCTTAGAAGAAAATGAGTTTCTAAAGTCTGAACTAGAAGCCTACAAGCAAGAGCTAGCCATGGCAAAGGAAGCCTATGAAAAGGAACTTAATTTATACACCCTAGCTCTTACAGCGACCATGTCAGAAGGAACTACAACAGAGAATCTGTGTAGAGAATATATGTGCTATCAATGTGGGGACATCTACTATCAAGTAGGCTACAAAGTAATGAAAATCCCAATGCCAGGAGCTCCCCCTACTCCTTCAACTTTTGCAGTCAAAGAAGAAGAACCTATTGTTACACAAGAACCAGCTATAGCTGTCACACAAGAACCAGCTACAGCTGAAACACAAGAACCAGCAGGACTTCCTAAGATTAAGACTGAGCCCTGCCCTACAACAAATGTCAAATTTGAAACCCCTACTTTTGTTAACAAAGTTGTACAAACAACGCCTATTGAGGAATTTACCCCTCCCAGCCAGATCAATATCCACACTTTTGTGGAACAATCTACTCAGACCTTACCTCACCCCACTACTTGCAACGCTGAAACACAAACTCAACCAGGGGATGAGCAAGCAATAATACATAAATGGAAGAAAGAATATGCTACTACACAGGCCAAAAGCCTGGAAGAGCACAGACAAATCTGGATAAATCATACCTACTTAAATTGGAAAGCTTTAGAACAAACACACCAGGAAGCTCGTGTCCTTAAGAAACAGAACAAAGAGTTGAAAGGTAGATTGGCCCTGGTATTTGACTTGGCACAAAAACTATTGGCTACAAGGAAACCATCCTGTAATTACTCCTTGTTCCTTATGGAACGACTTACATGGTTTCATATCAAATCAATCACAGAAGGCAGACCCCATGCAGTACTACACCCAACAGATTTTGTCAAAACCTTTGCAGAAGCCTCCGTTAGGGATCAACACCTCCTCTGTGAGGCATATTTTCATAACGAGGCCATCCCTGAGAACAGGCAGCTAAACCTTAATCCTCTTGTCGGGGACATCCAGATTTGGGCATTCACCTCCTTTCTCCACAATCAAATTATATGGCAGGATGACTTCATGGCTGCCAAGCACAATGAAGATAACCACCTTCTCTGGATAAGACCAGAACCAAAAAATGCAGCCACTTTTGTTATAGAATACTATCAGTTTTTAAAGAAACTAGGGATGACTAAACATGTTCAACAACTACAATCAACATTACTTTAGGATTTTCAGCACTTCATCAGATCCACAGAGATTGCTTCCCTCCAGGAAAACAACTTTTTTTGGCAACAATCCACTAAGAAAAGAAAGGAACACAATCCTTTTAGCCCTACTAACCTCGAGATAGCAATCTCCAGGGTACCTAACTACATCCAGTGTGTTCAGCAATGTGCTGAAAGCTGGATAGGGTACCGGTTTTATTTTCCTATCCTCTAGTTTCCAATAGAGAGATATCAAATCCATTATAAGTTGCCTAAGAAGACAGAAACAATAGCTTGGAAAAGGTTACAACATGTCCAAGGGTTCAGAGCGCCAACAGACAGTACCTCCCACAACTACTGCTTGAGTAACTTGCATGCTCAAAGTCGGTATTCAGACTCTGATTCAGAGTGAAGTTGCCTGAGGATATGCAACATTTTAAGTTGGGGGGGATGTTAGGACCACAAAATGTACCTTTTTGCCCATACTTTTTGCCACCATTACACTCTTGTTCACTCACATTTAAACTCATATTATCACTTTATCTTATCTTTCCAAAGGTATACAATGTCTCTTCTCTTTACTATACGTTTAATCTGTTTTGCATATAATTTTACATCACTCTCGCACTTAACCATTGATTAGAAATGTATAAGTGCTGAAACAGTTCAAATTGTAGATTAGCATTTGAGGCCTGTTGCTGAAACAACAACTCACAGAAGTTGTTACACAGTCCATGGTCGACTATGCTGAAACACAGAAGGTGTTACACAGTCCATGGTCGACGATGTTGAAACACAGAAGCTGTTACACAGTCCATGGTTGATGATGCTGAAACACAGAAGTTGTTACACTGTCCATGGTCGACAATGCTGAAACATAGAAGCTGTTACACAGTCCATGGCCGACGATGCTGAAACATAGAAGTTGTGACACAATCCATGGTCAACGATGCTGAAACACAGAGGAAGTCGTTACATAGTCCACGGTTAACAACAACTCACATAGATTGACTACAACAGCTGCACCGTGAACCAAGCATCAACCATCGCTGCTGTCTGAGAAGTGCTGAAACAGTCAGAACAAAAATATCGTGGTTGAAACAACCCACGATTTGCGATGCCGAAACAACATACAATAGCAGTAACAAGAAAGAGCTATTACTCCAACCGTAACAACAATACCTCACTCAACACTCGTAATAACATTCTGTTGCGGGAGACCAGGATATCCTATTCCAGTTTAGAAATTTGATCTGACTAAGAATAGGACTCAGATATACACATGTAATTTTTGATCAATTGTATCGAAGGGATTCCCTCTTTAAATAAGAGGAAATCATCATTCGAGAGGATCTCCAGTTTTTGGGTACTAAGAAAGTTTTACAGAGAAGGACGTACTTCATTTTCAGATTGTAATATGATACATTGATAGATGAATAAAAGACTGTTTTCAGCATCCTTTTCTAGCCTCTTCGTTCCAGGGGAATCTTCTGAGAAGAGAGGGCCCACCTTCTTCACAAGATTCACCCGTTAGTTTTATAGTGTGTTAGTGTGATCTTTGTTTATGCCTTGATTAATTTCTGTCTTGCTGAAACACTACTTTAATGAATTCTGCTTTGCTGAAACACTACTGAACTCTGTCTTATTAAGAACTCTGTTTTACTGAACGTTACATTGTTTTCATGTAGTTCATGCTTGGGTAACTATTAATCATTTTAGTTAGAAATCTTGGGTGATGAATTTATGAAAGCTTGCTAATCAGAGACTGGTGCTGAAGGTTCCTGCTTTGGGAAGGAAATAGGGTCCTGTTCTCTATTAGAATTAGTTAGCCTTCAATTATTTCCATAAGTGTGCCAATCAGAGACTGGTGTTGAAGGTTCCTACTTTGGGAAGGAAATAGGATCCTGTTCGCTGTTAGAATTAGTTAGCCTTCAATTATTTCCATAAGTGTGCTAATCAGAGACTGGTGCTAAAGGTTCCTGCTATGGGAAGGAAATAGGGTCCTGTTCTTTGTTAGGAGATAGATAGCCTTCAATGTGCATTATTTCAGTTAAGCAATAAGTTCATGAAGTGTGATGATCGGAAACAGGTGCTGAAGATTCCTGCTTTGGGAATAGGGTCTTGTTCTCTGGTTACAGAATATTTGGTCTTTCCTGTTGCAGTATCTTGTGTTATTTTAATGTAATCCAGGATTCTTCAATTAATCATTTATTTAATCTTTAATCTCTACAATAGGTAGATTGATTTTCTGTAATTCAAGTTAGAACTTCAATTCATTCAACGAAAGTGTGATTAATATAGTTTCCTTTACTACAACTCTAGGTTGCTTTTGAAATTGAGCATATATAGTGCGTGGTTACCTTTGAAATAAACAGACTTCCCTCGATTGACAATTTATGTAGCACTTGATTGTTTAAATTAAATAAGCAATTATAGTGACCAACAGTTTCATGGCCATGGTATAGCATTTCATTTCATGGATCCGTGGTCTATTGCTTGGTGGTTATGTTCATTTAGAATATGAGTATGTCTACTTAGGGAATTAGTCTATATATGCTCTCATCCTTGTTGTTTGATTGCAGGACTCTTTTGACTTCCGACACTTTGTTACACATTATTTTGGTCACTCTGATGATGACTCTACATGCATGTGTTCAGGCTCTCAAAACAATCTTTTACATGAAAAAAATGGCTAAGTTCTTCCCCTACAAGGCATATTTTTAGAATGACGTCACAGGCTAACAATGGTACACAATGTGTAAATCCTTGATTTCTGCAGGCTTCTCTATGCCTAACTCGCAGGATTTCCGCATGTTGCTATATAGGCAGGGTGTAGCGGTGTTTGAAGCTAAGGAAAGGAAGAGGTTTCATGAAGTTTATAGAAGGAGAATCTTCTAGAATGTGAGGTGGCATCCGTATGGTTGTGGTCTTACTAGCTTCTATGAATTGATGGGATCATCCTCATCCTTGTAACCACTCCACCTTCTCCTATATAGTGATGGGTTTCTCATGTAAAAGGTTAAGCAATATTGAGTAAAGAATTGTTGAAAGAATAGGCTGAAGACTGTGTGAAGGATCCTATTACAATTGATTCTTGAGGCCTCCATTTGTCCATCAAGATTTTGTGGACTATCTTCATACAAATTCAAAGAAAGTGTATGTGTGTGTTGGAAAAAAGGACCACCGAAAGGGAACTTGTGACACCAAGGAAATTTGGTTGTATCTTCCACTTTTACTTAATATGATACAGTGACATGTTTATTTCCCATAAAATCATTAGCGTTTTACTACATGACTCCTTGATCACATGTTTAGGTTTCCATTGAATCTACAATTGTTGCTTTCACTTTGGTTGATTTGTGTCATTGTTGATCTAGTTTCACAAGAGAACCAGAGCGAAGTAGGGACAATAGAGATATAAGGAAGTGATATCTATAGGTATGTCATCTATTCCTTCTTTGGTAGTAAATTTAATGGTAGCAATTTAGGGAAAGCGTCATGTCCTGTCTTATTTTTTTCTATATCCAGGTGAAACTAGGGAGATTAGTTTATGTCCGCATTCACTGATTTATTCAATCACAAAATTGGTGACTCCACTGGGGAGATGGATTTATTGTGGCTTTTTGTTTTCCATGTTATTTTAACCTATTATTTTTACTTAAAATCAGTCTCTGAGTCTGTGGGAGATCCTTTCAGATTCTCTGGATTTGAAAGTTCACTTAGATCCTTTACCCTCTTCTCAAAATTTCTTGATTTACAGACACTTTCGCACTGTACCCTATACATAGCCTACAGAAACCTTCAATTTCAGCACCCTTGTTGTTTTCTTCTGTGCGAACTTTCTGCACCCTATCTGTTTCTGGCCTGCAAAAACTCTTGATTTCCGCTCTGTAATGTGTTGTTAGTCTACGCTGGCACCTGTGAAATTTTTTGAGTTGGGTTTTAGCCTCTATTAATCCCAATTTTTCTTTAATTAGTTGGGAGGGACTTTTAATGCTAGCCCTTGACTATTTTTTGGAAGTTTAACTTGTTGTTGATTGGTTTCGGAGATATAATACCTCTCTTTTAATCTTTTTCCAGTTTTTGTCTTTGATTTTTATCGACAAGGGTATAAGCTCTGAGCTCATTTTTTAGTGCTTGTTCGATCAAAAGTATTTGATTGGATTCAGAGTTTTCGATTGATTACATGTTCTGGATTGCTTGATGATTGGGAAGTCATTTTTCATTTATATTTGAAGAAACACTTTCTTGTCATTTTTTACTTTTATCTCCATTGAAAGTTTGATTTGGGTGCTTGTTGAGTGTATAATTTTTCTTAGATTACTTTTCCTTTCTTCGTCATGCAAGAATTTAAAGTTACTTACTCTTTCAAGTAATCATATATAAGGAAATTTTATTGCATCCAAAAGAAGAGAACATTGATAAACTGCATTGTTTTTTGGTTGTTTTCATTTATGTCCATTTAAGAAAAATAAAGTATATTTTGTAGCTTACATCATCCCAAAAATACCTTCTCCCTGTTGTAGATAGAGTTCATTGAATGAAAATTTGCATCATTCATTTCTATTTTCATATTATTGGGTCAAGGTCTTACACAACATTGGTTTCATTCCCATCCCCCTCTTGTGTAATGACAGCTTTAAAAAAAAAAACAATGCAAAATCTAAAAATCAATTAGTAAATTTTATTTTCTAGGGATCTTTTACACCAACATTAGCTAGGCTAGAGCTTTGGAATAGGGTGTGAGACACACTCTCCAAAGAAAAAAACACACAATAACATCTTGTGATAGGGAGTGTTTAATTCCATTTGCAACATTTTGTCCTGGGAAGCCCTTCTCACACAAGGGTCAAACCCGAGGTCGCATTGAGATTGGCAGAGTTACTCACCCTGCTTTGTTGATCTCAGTGTAGAGATTGTGTGTATTATGGGGGTATCTTGAAGGTATACCCATAATGATGAGTGGAAGACTCTCAAGTTGATTTTGGGCTATATACCCTGCCTTTGTGCATGGATCAAACTGTCGACTGTTTCCCCAGGCATCATTGTTTTTCTTGGTAGTCTTATTTTCCTATAATCTTCTTAGGGTCTTGCATGAGGTGAATGTGGAGGGGAAAGTCTTCACGGTACCTGGAATTGACGTTGGCCAGACTCACTCAGGATCCTTTGAGGGTATACCCATGATTATGTGTGGGAGCTTGCACCAAGGTGTAAGTTTGTTAAGCAGGTCGTCAACGTAACTTTCCACCCGCTTTGTCATAGCCCCTTCTTGTCTTGACTTCGTGAAGTTGGATTTCATCACCAACTAGTGACTTCAAAATAAGAAGGTTTTGTTTGCTTGGTCTGATTCCTAGATTTTATTAGTGAGTGTTGTTTGTTTCCATAGTTGGCCATAGATTTTTTCCATAAAATTTTTGGTTCAACCAACATTGACCCTCCATGTCGTTAGCGTAGGATGCAAGGACTATCTCCAGAAGATCCAGAAGTTTCTGAAACCTTGATTCCTGACCCACTGAAGGGATCTCCTCAACAGAGTGAGATCCAGGAAAACATACCATCTCAAGCAAAAATAACTAACTCTCTAGACAATTTTTGAATCGTTTATGATCCTCTAGACGCTTTCTGAATACCTCCTAGATACGAGAGATGTATTCTCCGAATGAATTCCTCTGGAAAACTTGTTGTTGACACTTCTGGAATACCAACCAGACCTCTTATTGGCCCAGAAAGTGAAGATCCTTTTTGGACCACTGACATATTTCAAACCTCGGCTATAGTGCGATACCTTTACGGCTTAGGTGCAGGTGTTGATATACCTGTCATCTTTGAACTACCCGAGATGTCCGCTACTTATACGATACCTCTAGATCACTTTAATAGCATGACTTTTTATATTTTCGTGGGTTCAAACACACATTCCATTGGTCCTAGCTCGACCATCCCTCTTTAGATGGCCCATTCTACAATGGTCCCAAACGCTATGACTATTCCCATTGGGAATACTGTGGTTACCCAAGCTCTCATTGATACACCAGTTTCATCTATACCTATACCATCTCTTCCTCATGGGTACCATGCTTTAAACACTTCCATCCCCATCCCTACCCAAGTTCCATCTGAAGTTTCGGGAATTTTTACCCCTCCTGGATACAATGCTACTGTCGATTTCATTCTGACAGCTTCCCAGGTCCCCTCCGGAGGGTCTTATCCACCTTTTATGGGAGGATTTGGCCCAATACTATTGGAGTCTCTACTCCATCATTCACTTTTGGTTTTCAGATTCCTGTTGGAGGACAATATAACACTGGGGGGAAATCTCAATTTTGAGGTCACAGCCAAATTGAAGCATAACTCTCGCTTGGAATTCCTACCCCACCTTATGGACAAAACATTCTAGGATTGTTAGCCCAGTATTGGAACCTTCTCATCCAGGGAAATACACAACCATCTGGGGGGAAACAACCTCAAGTTATCTCTTTCATACCCCCTAGTTTGGGCTAGTCATATCTTGGTTCTTCCAATCCCATTTGGGGTTCGAACGTTCAATCTAGTGTCCCTTTCCAAGGGAAAATCCCTAATCAGTACAACCCTATGGGCTACATTACTCCACATTCACATCTAAATCTTCCAGGACCTTCACCTCACATGCAAACTACTTATGGTCCTACTGATATTCCGATGGGACTTCCTCCCCAAAGTCACCAGTATCCTCAGGTGAATAGACAGTTACCCTTTTTAGCCACTTTGGATCTTCGTGACTTGTCTAGAATCTTGAATGACCCCATCTTTCATTCTCCCCATTGGCTCGTTATATTGGCCAAACTACCATCCGACATAACAAAATTTGATGGTAAACCAGGAGAATATCCAAACAACCATGTCATGAATTTTCACCTTTGGTGTTCGTCCAACTCTTTGATGGATGATTCCATTTAGTTACAACTCTTCCAACGAACTCTTATGGGTTCGGCTGCAAAGTGGTATACATAATTACCATGAGGCTTCTTCACTGATTTTAATACCCTAGCCATGGCTTTCCTCACACACTACCAGTTTCCAATCCGTTATGAAACGAGAACCAATATTTTGATTTCCTTCAAGAAAAATAAGGCCACTCACATCTCTGATCACATTCATGAGTGGAGATGAAGACGACGTTTGATAAAAATCGATCTTCCCGATCCATTATTGGCAGAATGGTTCATGAAATACTTCATGAATAAAATCTCTTGTGACATTTCCATGGGTGGAGTTGTCATAGAAGAACATGCAATCAATCGCGCTTGGTACCTTGATCTTGTTTATTCACAAACGGGTACTCTTTATGATTTTCTCCCCGATGCACCTCGCCCTTCTACCACCACTACTTCGACTACCCTTGTTTCTTATCATGCGGATGATGGTGTGATTGGGACCTTCCATTCTCAACCTCAATCTACACAAGCCTCTCCCACCAATCCCAAATCTACTACTTCTAATTTTCAAAATTCTCCGACCCCTACTCCTTCCACCGGAAAAACCTCTGAGGTGAACTCCGTTCAATCTACCCCTGTCGGAAAAAACAAATCTAAAAAAGGGAAGGGTAAGAAAAAGGAGGATAAAAATAACCCGCAATCTGAGAAAGAGAAAACACAACCTGCTGATGATAAGGATAAGCGCAAACCCCAATACCCTTGCCTTATCTATGGTGATGATCACTACATGAAATCTTGTCCAAGACGAGCTGAGGTTACTAAGTTCCTTCAAGGGACCGCAAAACATCCCACACCTATCATTTTTTCCCAACCTTTCCCTTCTCAACAACAAGCCCAATTGGTCATGCATGACTAACCCTCTCCCTCCACTACTTCTTGTGTACTTATGTGCACAGGTGATTCAAAAAAGAATGACATTACACTTACCACTTGGGACAAAGATTACTCTTCCTCAAAGGAGAAAGTTGATGATATACCACCTTTGTTGGTTCAAAATTATCCCTCAACTTCACCTCCCAACGGTCCTCTTCATCTCGAGCGACCGAGTCTCAATACAGTTCTTCGCCCTCCCCTAAAGGATTTTGTTTGAAATTCTACCTTCAATCCTCATGCACATGCTGCTCAGAACTACAGTATTGTAGAAGATTTGGTGCAAGCACCTTCCGTGATGTCAGCTCTCAAAGCCCTTCAAAGTTGTCCCACTCAATGGAAGGCACTGTTAAAAGATATTGGTGGAATTGACCCTACGGATAGGAATTTGATAATTTTTGACCTGGAAGATCACATTCCAAGGATACTCCCTCAAATCACATTTCAGATACAAGTTGTTGTCATAGACAAGAACATTTGTAGAACAGTTATTGACGAGGGTGCCTCGATGTGCTTAATGTCTGTTTCTTTTTGGAAATCCATTGGCTCTCCTCCCTTAACTAAATCACACAACACGCTCAAAGCCTTCAATGGCTCTGGCTTTAAACCCTACGGTGTACTCTCCTCGTTGCCTATTATGTTAGAAGGCAAATCAGTCAATGTTGAAGTTGAGGTCTTTGATGCACCTCTTGAATACAACCTCTTACTTGGCCGTAGTTGGATTGATTCCATGTGTGCAGTTGTATCTACTCTTTTCCATGTAGTATGTTTTCCACACCAGGGAAAAGTTGTTACGGTAGACGAACTGTCATTTTTTAACTCTGATGCTCGTACCAACAACGTACCCTTCATTTCAAAGACACCCCCCTGGGTATGAGAATGTCGGTGTGGGTCTACTAAAATATTAGACTTTGATGGGTACGTTCTTGATCCCACCACCCAATGTTCCACCTCCTTTGGTTGCCTCGATCAACATGATTTCCACCTCCGTTCGTGAAACCCCCATGTCTTCTGACCCATGGATAGTACCCGCACCTGGTGATTATCTTCGCTATGGAGACCAGATGCCTTTAAGTTTGGTTGAATCTGCTTATCAAGCCATTCAATCATTGAACACTTCTACTCTATCTCTTCGTGATTCATCTACCGATCCATTCCACGTTATTTTTCCTACGGACAAGATGATCATGTCAGTTATTTCCATGGAAGAAACCCCATGGGATGATGGGCATCATCATTCCATCCTCTTCCTGGAGCAACACACCTTAGAGAGTTACCAATGGATCTCAATTCCATTGACCGTTGTCGTCGTCTCTTTTGTTCCTGAGTCTACACACGATGTGTTATATGAAGGGAACTTGAGTAACATTTCACCCACCTTCCTCCTCAACATATCCATTAAACCTAGTGTTGTCGAAAATGTTCACATCAGAGCTTCATGTTCCACCGACGAGGTTGTCACATATAAGTCCTTTTTTCAGGAGTTTCGTGACATCTTCGCATGGAGCTATGAAGATATGTTGAGTATTGACCCTGATATTGTTGTACATGAAATTAAGATGTATCTGGGTGCTAAAACCCTCCAGTAGAGACTTCACCTGGTCCACCCTCGTAAAGAAGCCGTTATTAAGCTTGAGGTTGAAAAAATTCTTAAAGATGGCTTTATTTATCCCATGGATTTAACTGATTGGGTATCCAATCTAGTTCTGGTTAACAAGAAACAACGTACAATCTGTGTCTACGTTGATTATAGGGATATTAACAAAGCTTGTCCTAAGGAAAACTTCCCCACCCCTTATGTTGACCAGATCATTGACGATTGCACCGGGAGTGAAATATTCTCTTTGATGGACAGTTTCTCTGGATATAATCAAATTAACATCTTTCTTGCAGATCAACAAAAAACCTCTTTTATTTGTCCTTGGGGAACCTTTGCCTACCAGAAACTACCCTTTGGTTTAAAGAACCCTGGTGCGAATTTTCAACATGCCATGTCTTATAT
This sequence comes from Picea engelmannii, assembly GCA_009831015.1. Lineage (NCBI taxonomy): Eukaryota > Viridiplantae > Streptophyta > Pinopsida > Pinales > Pinaceae > Picea > Picea engelmannii. The sequence continues at coordinate 930,286 of ML777278.1, read as the reverse complement.
TTTTCATGATATCAAGCACACTATACAACCATATCTAGATGACCTACTGAGGCATTCTATGCATCGTAGTGACCATCTGACACACCTCCGAGCCGTTTTCCTTCATTGTCGGTTCTATCGTATACGTGTAAACCCACACAAATGTGTCTTCTGTGTGGATTCTGACCAACTTCTGGGCTTTATTGTTTCATGTCAGGGGATTAGGATAGATCCTTTGAAGGTCGAGGCAATCCTCAATCTCCCTCCTCCTTCCTCACTCTACCAGCTTCAAAGTTTTCAAGGGAAGGCAAAATTTTTACATCATTTCATCCCAAACTACATCCAATTAACACTTGGATTTAATCGATTGCTAAAGAAAGTTTCTAAGTTCGTATGGGATACCACTACCAACAAAGCTTTCGAATCTTTGAAACTGACTTTAACCCATACCTCACTACTTTTCCCACCCAATTATAGTCGAGATTATTTCCTTTATCTCGTTTCTTCAGACTCTACCATTGCCATGGTTCTAGTACAAGAAGACAATTTACACGACAAACATGTCATTTATTATTTGAGTCAGATTCTCACGACTAGCAAAGCCAAATACTTACATGTTGAAAAATTGGCCTTGGCAGTTGTTCAAGCTGTCCAACGTTTCTGTCAATATATCCTATTACGTAGAACCACTGTAATTTCCGATTGCAACCCTATGCAACACCTTCTTACACGCCAATTGCTAGGGAGAATATACTCCAAATGGATAGTAATTCTCCAGGAGTTTGACTTAAAGTTCGAACATGCTAAGTCTAAGAAATCCTTGGTGTTTGCCAAACCAATATGTGACCTTCCCTGCACTGAGACAGAAAACGTAGCAGAGGATTACTTACCTGACGAATCCCTCTTTCTGATTAGGTCTAATGACCTTTGGTATGGGGATATCATTATTTATCTCCAGACTCATACTTTCCAGCCCTATTTGTCTAGCACTGACCATTTTCGTATACGTTACCAAGCCCATCAATATATTGTCCTCGAAAACACTCTTTATCTTTGTGGGGTTGACTCTATTTTTCGATGATGTCTCACCTATGATGAGGTTGAGAAAGCTTTGAATGAATGCCATTCTGGAGCATGTGGTGGTCACATGTTTGGGTATGATACTGCCAAAAATATCTTACGAGAAGGGTATTTTTGGCCTTCTTTATTCAAAGACTATATTATTGCTATCCAAAAATGCCATGCTTGTCAAGCGTACAATAATAAGATAAGATCTCATCCCGCTCCTTTACACCATGTAGTTTCTGTTAGACCTTTCGTGAAATGGGGCATTGATTTCATGACATGTAACCCTCACTCGGTCGAGGGGCATGGATATATCATTGTATCCATGGATTATTTCACAAAATGGGTTGAGGCAATGCCTACATTCGATAATATTGGAAGAACTGCAACCCTGTTAATATTCAATCATATCATCACACGATTTAGAATCCCACAAGCTATTTTCACTAATCATGGTAGCCATTTTTGAAATTTCATGATGTCCGAGCTTACTGAAAAGTTGGATCTTCGACATGAAAAATCAACCCCCTACTATCCACAGGTCAATGTCCAAGTTGAAGAAATAAACAAGGTTCTTATCACCATGCTTTGAGGGATAATAGGAATTCACAAGACATGTTGGCACACGATGTTGTTTTCAACATTGTGGGCCTATCGGACATCCGTGAATTCTTCCCCAAGATTTACACCTTTTCAGCTAGTGTATGGTATCTAAGTTGTTCTACCGATTGAATGTAAGATACCGTCATTGAATTTGGTCATTAAACTTCTCCCCAACACCTCTACTGAAGAAGAACGTCTATTGTATCCGATGTGATTAGACAAAAACTATCGTGATGCCACCCCAGTAATTGAAACCCAGAAGAAACGTGTGAAAGCCCAATACGACAAGCATGTTAAACCATGTTTTTTCTCTGAAGGTGATCTAGTTCTTCTCTATGAACAAGATCATGATTTACTAGGGGCCAAAAAATTTGAGGCTATGTGGTGCGACCCTTATGTCATTAAATGAGTGTTGGAGAAAGGAGCCTATGAGTTAGTCTATTATGATGGTATTCCTTTGACTAAACTCAGAAATGGGCTTTACTTGAAGAAGTACTATGCCTAGGTTATCTTTGCATGAGTGCTTGTATTTTTACTGTATCATACTTTTGTGTGTTACTCTTATGTTTTTTCGTTATTTGGTTTCAACCCCTAGCGCTTACCTTGCGTTGTGCTTGGTTTCTAGATGTCGGTGTCTCCACTACCCCACATTGGCTTCGCTGATGGTGCTAGCCATAGTACTCAAAACTTAACGTCTGCTACTTGGGCAATCTATGCACCTACGAATGAGTTAATCAATCTACATGGTGTTTGCCTCAGTATTGCAACTAACAACATCGCAGAATATAGCGCAATCATTGAATTGTTGACTTATGTTATTTCACTTGGAATCCATCACCTGGTTGTACGGCTTGATTCACAGCTAGTAGTACTACAGCTAAGTAATGTCTATGCTATCCAAAGTCCTACATTGTTATGGGTATATTTGTGAATTCGCCTCTTGGAGCGTTATTTTGATTATATTGAGTATCAACACATTCCTAGATGTCTAAATATGTTAATCAATGCATTAGTTAATTATGTGTTAGACAAACATTTGAGACATTTATAAATCCAATCACACATCACATATTGTATATAAAGAAAAGTAAGCTGGTAGAAGCCTCATGTATATATATAACGATAAAATGTTTTACAAAAAGGTGTTTTCCATCCAAAAGACCAAAATATAAAAATATGAAGCCCACAACTTCCACAAAATAGCATCATGGATGCTGCTCACGGTAGCATACTACTGCACGTGCTACTCTATGAAGTAATCGACTGAGTGAACCAGAAATGCCTATGGTGTGGCACTGATAACACCTCAGAATCTTGTTGATCGACATATTAGGTATGTCTCTTGTCAAACCCTCTAGATTCTTCTCGACCGCTTCATAGTCGTCAACATCCCATCCTGCTACTACCGTTTCTTCCCATCACCTCTAAATGGGGGAAGTTCCTGGAGGCTGGTGTGGCCCTACATCTACATGGTCAAAATTTTTGATTAGTCATTGGATAGAGAGCATATATAAAAACATATTATATTCTAAAAACTCAAAAAAAAAATCCATAAAAACAAAAAAAAATTCTTACCTAGGTCCCCCCACTGAAAACTCTTAGGTAGAACCAAATCATGGTCATTGCGAAAGTACAAGATGGCATATGCATAATCATATATCATCAAGATATGTGGCCTCAACCAGTCAAAGAATGCATAATTGTATTTAATAATGGGTCCCGCTACATGCCGAGCCATGAGATCACACCCCTGCTTCATCCGCGGATCTCGTAGCACTGGTATACCCCACTCTACCTATAGGTGTAAATGAGGGACTCTTTCTAGAGAGAAAGACAACAAAATGGATCCATACTCGAATTTCTTCAGGTCCCTGTTCTTTCTTTTGGTCAACTGTGTCTTCATACTGTGAAGAATACCATCGCACTAGTTGAACACACAAGGTTCTGTGCATTCCACGACATACTCAAAATAAATTTGGAGGGCCATGTGTGGAGATGCACTTCCCGCCATGCATGCAATAGTAAAAAGGATGGTCCACAGAGTTAAATCCTGAACACCTCTAATGGATACCTTACCTTTGCGTCTCTCGGCCTCAGGTTCATAGTACTGATGGATGTATTCTCTCATCGGTAGGCCACCACCTCGACCCCCTATTAGGTTCACATGTGCTCCACGAAGGGATAAACTTGTCAAGAAGTAAATTTCTTCGATGTCTAAAGAAAGAACGTGGACACCTACGTGAAACACCTACTAGTCTATGTCCCACATGTGGACCAGGTATTCTAGTAACCTCAATTGGGATCTCATGCCCTGGATATTAAATTTTTTTAACAATCCACACTATCGAAGGGAATTGATGGTTCTTGGATCATTTAAGGCCAAGAAGTCATCATCCTCATGTTCTCTTTCTCTCCATTCCAACATTTTGGCAATCAAATACCTGCATAGAGACGAAGAAAGGAAGGGTTGATTTTGAAATTCTTTTTTGGGAAAACACATGCATGGAGATGAAGAAAGGAAGGGTTGATTTTGAAATTCTTTTTTGGGAAAACACATGCATAACTTTTTGGGTTTTCGGCCACCGCAGATGATTTTTTAGTACAGTGCGGGGTTTTTGCAGGTGATCCATAGGGCACCTGTGAAAATCATTGATTTCCACAAGTCCTGATATTAGTCACTTGTGGCGGCCCCAGCGCGAGCCTACCGTCCCAAAAACCCATCCAAAAACTACCTTTAAACCAAAATAAATGAATTTCAATCCATTGAAAAAGAAGAGGATGACGAGCTTACCATGTTGACAGAGACCGTTTGTTGAATGATCTCCTGTGCTCCTCACAATTGAAAGCTGAAATATGAGGTAAAAATGGGGTTTCTAGACAAGTTTTGAATGAAATGCAAATGAAATAGAAATAAGAGGTCTTACCCCCTTTTTATTTTATTTTTTTCATTTTCTTATAATATTTTATATTATTTTAATGCATTTTATCATAACCTAATGGTCTAATGGTCATGTGAGTCTGTTGTTTCTCACAGATGTGAAGACTAAGGCCCTGAACAATGTCGTATCGATGTTTTTTCTTGATTCACTTTCCTGTTTGTTACATATATCAATACCTTTTAGGGTCTTTTCAGAAAAACCTCGAGCCTAGTCTTTGTTTGTTCTTGTGCTCGAAAATCGATGATAACGCAACCGAGTATACTTTTATTATTTCTTCGTACTCGTTATGGAAACATGAAAAGAGAAACCTATGGAGTATCATTTGATCTCTTTTCACACTCCATAAAAATGAAAAGATTTTCGAGTTGCCTTGTTCTTTTCACACTTGTAAAAGTATTTGAAGAAAACATTCAATGGGCGATAGTTTATCACTTTTACAGTCTCGTCGGATTAATTTACGGAAAAGGAACTCAGAGAGTTCTCTTTAATGTGTTTTTCAGACTCTATAAATATGAAAAACCCTTGAGTTTTCTATCTTTGGATTCGTTACACAAACATCGAAAGACCCACATGGGACCGAACCACTCCTTCTTAGGGTTCATTAAACATACTCTGAGGAACTCATCCAAAGGATGAGCTTACATAAAAAATCATATGTTATCCTCCTCAAGCTTGCGTAAAAATAAAGAGGTACTCACCAGAAATGGTGGGGGAAAATTTGGGAAAGAAATGTGTCTATGTACCCATGTTAGTGGCAGTACTAGTCTCTCTTGAACATGACACCCCCCTTCATCATTTGAATTCAGGTTGGGAAATCCATTTTTCTTTCGTTTGGCCCTCTGTAAGTCCATATCTTAGGTCGTTTTTGAATCAATGTTTCCAAGACCATTGTCATTTCGTTCATATGTTCAAGAGAAGTCCAAACAAGCCCTCTATCGAGTCGACCATCTACAATTGTTAATTCTTACCATGTCTACCTTCCCTATGTCAGTTTCAAATCATTTTCATACTTTGATATACCCTAAATCTGTTACTTATTTCATGTCACTGATGGGGGATACATCAAGGCCCTCATGTGACGAGTCTTTTCCTGTCGACTTAAACTCGTCATCCGAGAACAAGACTTAGAAATTGTTTAGTACCTTAGAGCCTGCATACCTCAATGGTAGGTTTCTTCGCTTTCGACAATGGATTCACATGAATGGTCCCTGATCGAGAGATTTCATCGAGTGTTCAAATTCAGCTCATTTATTCACATTTGTTGGATTGTACTAAGGTACCTTGGGATTCATTGATACCAATGGTGATTTCCCTCACACTTGTTAACGATTTTCATCAATGACCGGTAATCAAGTGGTACCTTAGTACAATCATAATCCTAAATACAATTATGTACAATCAAAGAGAACTCTCTGAGTACAAGCATAATCAAGTGGTACCTTAGTACAATCATAAATACTTCAACACCTGTAATCGCATGGTTAGATTCGTACTTACAGACGATGGGGTTGAAGACCCTGGATCTCATCATTTTGGTCCAAGTTTTGATGGAGTATTTATGATTTATATTTTACACACATATCGACTTTGTATGTCTCATGGTTGTGTCTAAATTTAAGCTTTCTAATACATAGATCCACAGTGTATTTTTGGTGGCTATGTAGAATCTTGACGACATGGATCCACGGTGTATAATTGGTCGCCATGACTTAAATAACTTGTAGTCTAAGCATGGGAATGTCTACCTCATAAATGGTATAATTTTATGTCGATGCTTGATTGTTTACAGGTTCTTGATTGGTGCACTCCTTGTTCTCGACACACACAGGCATTTTACAAAGTATTTCGGTTGTCACAAGTTCTAGCCTCATACTTTAGGGGGCATTTTTTTACACATTATTTTGGTCACTCTAATGATGACTCTACAGGCATGTGTTTAGGCTCTCAAAACAATATTTTACATGAGAAAAATGACTAAGTTCTTCCCCTACAAGGCATATTTTTAGAATGACATCACAGGCTGAAAGTGGTACATAGTGCGGAAATCCTTGATTTCTGCAGGCTTATCTATGCCTGGCTCATGGGATTTATGCATGCTGCTATATAGGCAGGGTGCAGCGACATTAGAAGCTAAGGAAAGGAAGAGGTTTCATGAAGTTTCTAGAAGGAGAATCTTTTAGAATGTGAGGTGGCATCTGTATGGTTTTGGTATTACTGGCTTCTCTGATTTGATGGGATCATCCTCATCCTTGTAACCACTCCACCTTCTCCTATATAGTGATGGGTTTCTCATGGAAAATTTTAAGCAAGATTGAGCAAATAATTGCTGAAAGAATAGGTTGAAGACTGTGTGAAGGATCTTATTACAACTGATGCTTGAGGCCTCCATTTGTCCATCAACATTTTTTGGACTATCTTCATACAAATTTAGAGCAAGTGTATGTGTGTATTGGAACAAAGGACCACTGAAAGGGAACTTGCGACATCAAGTCAATTTGGTTGTATCTTCCACTTTTACTTAATATGATACGGTTACATGTTTCTTTCCCATAAAATCATTAGTGTTTTATTACATGACTCCTTGATCATATTTTTAGGTTTCCATTGAATCTACAATTGTTTCTTTCACTTTGGTTGGTTTGTGTCATTGTTGATCTGATTTCACAAGAGCACCGAAGTGAAACAGGGACAACAGAGATATAAGGAAGTGATATCTAGAGGTATGTCATCTATTCCTTCTTTGGTATTAAATTCAATGGTAGCAACTTAGGTAAATCATCATGTCCTATCTTTTTTTGTTCTAGATCCAGGTGGATCTAGGGAGATTAGTTTATGTCCTCATTCACCGATTTATCCAATAACACACTCCTTTTCTCTCCCCTCACATTGCCTAACATGGACACTATTTTATTGTAATTTATTTCGGCCATCCATTCCTTTCCTGACCTCACACATTAGGGAGCATATGTTATAGCCTTAATTTCCACCCTATATGCCAGAGAGAAATCCATAAGAGGATAGAAGCGATAATACATATTTTTCCTAAGGTTTAGCCCATTTTTGGAGATCCTCATTGGACACATAGTAAACAACAAGTGAGGGCCCTCATTGGTCACTAGTGGCTCAATAAGTGAGGTACTGCAAAACTTATAGAATCAGGGAGTTACGAGGTGATAGGCAAGGGATGAGTTGGATATTCATTGAAAAGGCCTAGAAAATCACATCATTTGAGTCTCTAGTGGTCTCTAGAATATCTAGAAGCCTCTCCCAAGCCTCCTCCAAAGAGATATATAACAAAGGTAAGCCTTGGGAAAGAGAAGGAAGAATTCAAAGAATTGTTACATTTTCCAGTTGCAGAGGTACATGTTCCATATACCACAACCAAAATTCAATGAAGCCTAGCCTGACCAAGGAGCAAGGAGGTCAAGGGAGGAAGAATCAACAACCAAGGTATGAGTTTGATGTATTACTCTTACACTTATTAATATGTCATTTGTTCCCCCCCCCCCCTCAATTTTTTTATATCTAATTCATGTTATTTTAGATCTGATTAAATTAGATCTAGGATTCCAATCCTGAGTAGAGAGGTAGAGAGGTAGAAAGTTTTTTCTTGTCTTTTGTATGCAGAAAGCATGTTATGGAGCTTGGAGTTGGAGTTTCAAGACTGCAACATCTAGAAGATATGAAGGACAACCTCAAGAAAGGTATGAAAACTTCATCAATCCTTAGGATAATCATGAATCCATGTGTTTTAATCTAGATCTAGGAAAATCTTAAGTCTAGCCCTCTTTATGTCTAGGATTACAAGGATAATCCTAGGGATATTTTGTTGTGTATTCAACAAGATCCCTGTGAGAATTTATCCCCTAACGCTTCCTTACTTTCATGGGTCTCTACCATGCATTCAACTTATGTAGTTGAAAGTGCACTTATACCTTGTCTCTTGCTTCTCTAAATAGGTTAAATACATAACCACTTGTACATCTTCTACAATCAAGATCTCTAGCCTAGTCTACATTAAAAAAATTGTGTACATCCATTACTTTGTCTGGTCCAATTCTTATTTCATATCAAATTAGATAATCTGTAGTGCCAAGCAAATACCTGAAGACCTCGTTTACAATTTTCTAGTGCTCCTTCCTTGGTTTTGGCATATATATGCTCAAAAATCCCACTACATGGGAAATGTTTGGTCTTGTACAAATCATGACATACATCAAACTACCAACAACATTGGAATATGGAACATAGGACATGTCATTTACCTCTTCCCATGTCTTTGGACACTATTTTATAGATAACTTTGCACATACATGAATAGGAACCTTGACCAGTTTACATTCCTGCATATTAAACTTCTACAAAATTGTTTCAACATAGTTCCTCTAGTTTAACCAAAGTTTCCTATATGAGGGATTTCTTTTAGTCTCCATTCCCAAAACAAATTTTGCAACACCAAGATCCTTTATGTCAAACTTAGAGGATAATTGAGACTCGACCTCCTTGATAGTATCCTTATTGTTTCTAATTAGCAACATAAAATAAATATATAGTACTACATAATTAAAATTATCACCAACCTTCTTGGGATACACACAGTGATCAACCTTGCATCTCACAAATCCCAGTCCCAATATGTAAGTGTCAAAATTTTGATACTGCATTCTTGGGGATTTTTTTGAGCCATATAGAGACTTTTTCAACTTGCAAACTAGTTCCTTCTTTCCCTTTATTGTGAACCCTTCATGGTATTTCATGTAGATTTCTTCTTCAAAGTCCCATTGTAGAATGATATCTATACATCAATTTGTTCTACTTCAAGATCAAATGCTACAACAAGAGACAATATAAATCTAATGGAATTCAATTTTGCAACAAGGGAGAAAATCATCGAATTCAATTCCCTCCACCTGGGAATATCATTTTGCGACCAAGTGAGTCTTGTACTTCTCTGATTTTCCTTTTGCATTAAGCGTCTTCTTGAAAAACTTTTTTCTACCAATAATTTTTCTTCCATCAAGCAACTTGAATGAGTCCCATACTTCATTTTTGTCCAAGGCATCCATTTCTTCAATCATGTCCTTCTTCCAGATGATTATCTTCCTTGAGATCAAAAACCTCTCTTACAGTTCTAGGATCATCATCAATAGTAGAAACAAAGGTAGAACAAAAATCAGTTGGACCATACCCTTTTGTTTTCCTTCTTAATTGAATAAATCTTTTCAATATTGAGGTATCTGGTTCCTCCTATTCATTTGATTCATCTAAATCATCAATATACATTGAGTCAAATTCTCCATTCTCTAGCTCAAACTATAATTTCTCTATTTATCCCTCTCTTTGTCCATCTTCATGCTTTGGAGTACTTTCAACTTCTTTGTAGATCACATCATTGCTATAAAAAATCTTCTTTGTGATTACAAATTTTGTAGCCTTTAGCTCCATATTTATAACTAATGAAGATACATTTTTTTTATGTCATTGTCGAGTTTGCTCCTTTTATCCTTAGGAACATTCACATAAGAATCACTACCAAAAAATTTGATATTTACAATAGAGGGTTTCTTGCTAGTCAATGCCTCATGAGGAGTCTTATCAATTAGTGTTGATGTAAGGGATATTTTGATAATATAGCATGCAATATCTATTACCTCTCTCTAGAATTTATGTTATATGCATGCACCATTGAGCATAATTCTTACCTTTTCCATCAACCTCGTGTTCAGCCTTTCTACAAATCCATTTTTTTGAGGTGTGTATGGATTTGTAATTTTTCATTATATTCCACACTATTTAAAAAACTACTCAAAATATTTACCACAAAACTCTCCTTCATTATCTATCCTCAACACTCTTCTTTTCTTCTCTATTTGGTTTCCTAGAAGAGCTTTAAACTCTTTGAATTTACCAAAACCACCATATTTATTCTTCGAGAAGTACAACCATGTTTTCCTAGAGAAATAATATATAAATGAGACACAATAGAAAGGTCCTCCCAAATATGGAATAGGTACAGGTCCAAACATGGAATTGTGGATTATCTATACAACCCCTTATTCTCTTGTAGCACCAGATGGGAATCTCACCTAATTATCTTTACCATATACACAATGTTCACAAAAATGTAAATCTAAAGAACAATTAGGTATACCTTCATCAATAACTATACTATGTATATCACAAAGGCCATTCTCTGCAATATATCCCATTCTCAAATGCCAGAGCATTGTATTCTCTCCGAGAAGAGTAAGAGTTCTATCAATTTTATTTTCAGGAACAAAAGTACTATTACACCCATTGGTAATAGTGTTAAATCCCCACAAATTAATATAAAGTTTCAATCCAAAATCCCCTAAACAACACCATTTCTAATTGAACCATCTTGTATGTATCCTTTTCAAATACAGTTTGCACACCCACATTACTCATCTTACTCACAAATTTCAAGTTTCTATCCAAACCAAGAATATGTGGAAAATAGGGAAGGCTTTTAACCCTTCCATATTTAAGAAAAAACATAAGTCGTCCACATATTGTGATTTTGGTTTTCAAGTAATCTCCTAGGAATACATTGCCCCCATTATACTTTTCATATTCACAAAACCACTCTCTGTGAGGAGTCATGTGAAAATATGCACCTGAGACGATCAACCATACATCATGATCTGAATATGTACTTGTATATGCCAAGTACACATCCCATCCTTCCTATAAAGAGGCCTTCACTTTTGCAAAAGGAGAAAAATCAAAACCCTTGATTTTATCAACTTTTTTTTATCTAGAATCTTTCTTATAAAGCCCAACTTTACACTATTTCCTTACAGATTGTCCTAGAGATTTAAATCTACCTCAAGATTTAGATATGCCACCCAAAGACTTATTTTTATTTATGTTTGTGGGGAAAGCTCTTACAAATAAAGAAACATTGATCTAAATATATGTTTTTCCTCATTTCTTCCGATAGCAGGGATGCAACCACATCGTCAAGTTTTAGTGTGGTTGCATTACTCCCAATAGTTAAAACTAGGCTATCCCATGAATCTAGCAAAGAACATAGTAGACCAATGCCTGTGTCTTCTTCAAAAAATTACTATCAATAGAAAACAACTAACTTACCACATTGTTCAAGGCATTGAAATGGTTTATCATGGATTTGTTACCATTCATCCTCATGAGGTGCAACTTCTTATGAAGGAAAAGATTGTTTAGAAAGACTTAGACTGATACAAATTCCATAACTTATCCCATAATGCCTTGGTTGTAGCTTCTCTTGATACATTAAATAAAATTGAATCTGAAAGGCATAACCAAATCATAATCTTTTCTTTCCTATCCAACTTAATTTAGTCTACCACCACCATACATGTACATACAATACTAGGATCCACAATGAAACATTGTCCTTTGTCTACAATAAGGTCCTCCATCTTAAGTGTTCGACAAAACAAGGTATTCTCATACAAGATGAATGCCTTAAGTAACCACTCACACAACCATATCAAAGATCATAACACTAATGTTTTTACGTGGTTAAAACCCTCAAAGAGGGAAACAATGCAAGTCCCTAGCCAACATGGCCACTTGAGGAAATGTATTAATGCAAAAGAAAAATATTTTACAAGAGAGTTTCTCACAATCAATCATTAGCACATGACCCTCCATTCTATTTAAATAGAGATCGTGGACCAATCAGTTGTTAATCCATGGATCAATATCCATTATTATCGATGATAATATGAGTCGTTATATCACTCTATGTCTAGAAGATATCGTGATTGTCGGATCACATAACTACAAAGACATACCGGTGCATACTAAAGAAACACACTTTTACCTAAAGACATATTATCCCAAGTTGATATTAACTAACTCCTAAGTGTATAAATATCCTAACATCCTCCCTTAAGAACAACTTGGGATAGAGTTGAAAGATTTACAAAGGTGACACAATAGGAGAAGGAAGGAGGCATTAGAGATTTTATTAAGCTTCCATCGCTCAAAGCTCTAACCATTAAATTTATGAATCTCAATTCTAGAACTACTTATCGTTCTCTTTCACAAAGGAATCACTAGTGTATATCTCCCACTCAAATCAGGTTAATTATAGACCAAATATAATCTTTCTCTATCAAGAATGAACTAAACCCTAGTAACAAAAGCATCCCCCTGAAGCCAATAACCACGCTCTACTACAAAATAAAAGTTCTAAATTATTTCAAGTGAAGCAATGCATATAGATTCTTAAGCAAACCAAATGTAAACATTGGCACACAATACATAATACGCAGATATTTACCATGTAAACCATTAACCAGGAAAACCAAGAAAACTTAGAGTCGCACCTCTATCTTCTTCATTGTATATTAACTTAATCATTCACAATAAAATATCTAGGTATTTTGAAACATACAAAACCCTGATCCATTAACATGAATCATATAATCATCCTAATCCCTTAACCAAATTTAGATTACAATGGGCCAAAAACCATTGGTTGAAAAAGCACAAAACAAGCCAAAAAGAAACAAAAAATTGATATTGGATTTGTGCTTAGTGTAACGAATACCTTGTGGATGAATGCATAGTCGACATGCAAAGAATATAAGATATCTCCAATAAGGGGAGGGTTTGATTAATTATGTATTATTATTCAATTGGGGAAGTGGGATAGCAATATTACTAGTACATTTAAATTTAACCATATGTTGATGAATGAGGAACAGTTCTAGGAGCTGGTGAAGCGAGAGTCAATAAAATTATCATGCTATTTATGGTGAGACTCGCAAGATTCAATTAGTAGCTTCATTGAAGAAGTTAAAAGGGGTTGTGGCTTCTTGGGCATCAAATAAGCACAAGAAAATAGATAAGGAATTAAAGGAAGTTGAAAAAGAGATGTTTTATATGTACAAGGACAATGCAATAGGGATTTTTAGGGAAGAGGAAAAAATGAAGGTTTAGGATTTGGAAAATAGAAGGAAATAGATGTTGGAATAGAGAGAGGTTGAGTGGAGAATAAATATTCAAGTTGTTTGGCTAGAAAAAGGGGATGAAAATACAATTAATTTTCATAACTATGTAAATCAGAGAAAGAGGGTAAATTCAAATATGGGAAATGAAAATGGATTGAGGCATAGTAGTAAGAAATTTCCTTTGGATAACATATATAGGAGTCTCTTACTTTGAAATAATCTATAAAGATATAGAAAGGACCAACATTGTAGAAATATTGAAATTGATATCATACTTTCCCAGTTTTGTCTCAAAAGAGGATAACCAAATGATGGCGAATAAAATTTTAGAGGAGGAACTAAATATTGTTCTACCTTCTTTCCAAAAATATAAAAGACTTGTTCCAGACTATAGGGTTGAGTCGTATAATTTAGCTCAAAGAAAGATACACAATAACACAATAAGATATCATCAACGAATAATTGGTCTGTCTATTACAATGTAGTTCATCTCCTTATATATGATTTCTCATTGAGTAAGTTGTTGGATCATGTTGTCATTGATGCCAATGGTTTGATTGATTGATGTCAAGTGATTGATTGATGTCAAAGGATTGATTTATTTATGATTGATGTAATATAATATATATTGTCCTTGATGATAATGCATAGATGAAGATGGATCAATGAGTTGTCATTGATATGATGAAGATGGATCAATGAGTTTTCATTGATACATGATGAATATGGATCGATGTGGTTTCATTGGTATATGATTCATTGTTGGAAAAATGTATAGATGACTCATTATTGTCTTATCATGATTGATAAGGTGCACAAATGGATGAACTCCAAAGTGGTCCCCTTATGGTGAAAGCCCTCACGGAAGATGCTTTGTGGATTGAGTTATCCTAGAAGAATGGTTGGAGGACCCATGCTATCATTATTTTCCTATAATTATTGATAAGGTGCACAAATGGATGAACTCCAAAGTGGTCCCTTTATGGTGAAAGCCCTCACAGGAAGACGCTTTGCGGATTGAGTTATCCTAGAAGAATGGTTGGAGGACCCATGCTTGTATGTGGAATAACGAGCTTAATATCAAGGAAATTGTTGGTGAAACTATCCTATATGTATAGTTCTTGTCATGCATTTTCTGGTGGTATGTAGAATGTCACATAACTCCTCACAGTTAGAGAGTTATGGCCATGAGAAGTTGGAGACCCCAGGTTTGGGTAATGGACCCAAGTTTGTTTGATGGGTAATGGTATGAGTTATGATATATTTTTAGAAAATACTATTCTATATGAATAGTACATTTCATGCCATTTCTGGTGGTATGTGGAAGTTCACATAACTCCTCACGGTTTGAGAGTTATGGCCTTACGAAGTTGGAGGACCCTCACATGTCATCTAGAAGCCCCAAAAGGTCAAAGTAGTCAAAGTGGTTTAAGGGATTTTAAAAGGTAAATAATAAAGTGAAGTTATAAGTGTACTATAATTCAAAGTGAATACAAAATAAATTATTTAAATAATAAATTTAATGGAGAAATTAGAAGTGGATTAACCCTAAAATAAGGAAAGTGGGGCCAAGTGACCTAGAAGATGTTTTCAAGGAAGCTACTTGGAGAGTATAAATAAGAGGCAAGGCTATCTCATTTTAATCACACTTAAGCATATTGAATATCTATATGTGTATGAGGTAACCAAGGATATCTAAGCTGAAATTCTAAGGAAATTTGAAGAAAAGAAGGCCGAAATGCAAGGAAGGATAAATTCTTTTGATGGTGCTTTCTAAGGTATGTTATTTATAGGTCATCTCACCATTTTTGCTATAACATTTTTTCTATAATGAATCGGACCATGAAATTTTTATGCCATTGAGAAAACATTACCCAAGTATCTGTGGTAAAAAATTTATCTTGTGGGGTGTTTTAATGTGGGAGTTACACTCTGTGGAAAATAGGGTTTGTGGATAGTCTTGAAACTAGTCAAAAACAAGTTTTTCGGGTAAAAACGTCATAACATCTTCATAACAGATCCAAATTTAGTGATACCAAATGTGTTTATTAGGGTACCGGCTATAGTATGTTTTGTAATAGTTTCAAATCAATTCAATGAATATTTTGTGTAGGCCACGCTCTACAAGATCACTCTCTAGAATAAGCCAGAATTCAGCAAGGTATACCATTTTTGCTATAACGCCTTTTCTAAGAGGTTCCAAGTAGTGCCACCTAGCAGAATTGGATAAAATACACTAAATAATATTGTGTATCAGTTTCAGATCTTTATTCATTGCAGGTAGAAAGTTATGATTATTTCAAGTTGGGGTTGTTGACTAATCCAAAACTAGTCAAGGTTGAGACAAGCAGTTGATGAGTTGGCACATACATGAGGTGTATAGTTGATTATGTTGGTACATATTGATGATTCATTTTTTATGATTATTTGACACATTATTGGTATATACTTGGTACATGGTTGGATGCACTTGTTTATGGTACAGGTTGATTACAAGTTGGTGCATGGTTGATGCACTTGTTTATGTTGACAGATTGATATCTGTTGAGGATTGTTGCCTCATCTCAGTTGGTGATGAGAATGTAAGCTAAGTATTGCATATAGAGCTGGTGCTCTTGTGAGTTGTACTCTATTCATTTGTTGTTGAAAATCCCCCAGATTAAATTCCATAATAAAATGAAAAATTGTACATACATCTTGTGTTCTTTGTGTTCCTTGTGGAGATGATTTTTTGATGATATGTTGCTTATATGTATTCACATATAACTGATTATAAATGATAGCAATGAGTAATGAGAAAATGTTGAATGTTAACTAAGGATTTTTTGTGTAAGAGGCAAGTTTTGGGAAAAATATTCCCACACTCATTCACCCCCCCCCCCTCTATGTGTGGTAGGTGTGTCCAACAATTGGTATCAGAGCGGGCCTTCACTACAAGCCTTAACAAGATTGAAAGAGATCCATAGACACATAATGGATGATGAAGTTCCAATCCTTGATGAGGAAAACTATTCCACTTGGAGAATAGAGATGATATTATATTTGAAGACAATGGGAGAAGCTATTTGGAAGGCAACCATCGATGGATATGTTCCATTGAAGAACAAGTCAAAGTTTGCAGCTCAATGGGAAGGAAAGAAGAATGATGCATTGGCTCTCAAGACCATTCTTGTGGAATCTCAAACCCTATCAAAGAGAGCATGGGATAATGCACTTCCACCAAGGATCTATGGCTAAAGCTAGAGGAGACATATCAAAGCAAGAAGGAGAAGGAAGAAATTGAAGACCACTCCATCAAGATCATCAAAGGTAAAGAATCATCAAAAACTCTTGAATGTATTGTTTCTAAA
>ML777278.1:838987-877489 GCA_009831015.1 Picea engelmannii | reverse complement strand
AAATTAGAAGTGGGTTAACCCTAAAATAAGGAAAGTGGGGCCAAGTGACCTAGAAGATGTTTTTAAGGAAGCTACTTGGAGAGTATAAATAAGAGGCAAGGCTCTCTCATTTTAATAACACTTGAGAATATTGAATATATATATATATATATATATGTTTATGAGGTAACCAAGGATATCTAAGCCGAAATTCTTAGGAAAGGTGAAGAAAATAAGGATGAAATGCAAGGAAGGATAAATTCTTTTGATGGTGCTTTCTAAGGTATGTTATTTATAAGTCATCTCACCATTTTCGCTATAACTTTTTTTCTATAATGATTCAGACCATGAAATTGTTATCCATTGAGAAAACATACACAAGTATCTTTGGTAAAAAATTCATCTTGTGGGTCGTTGTATTTTGGGAGTTACACTCTGTGGAAAATAGGGTTTATGGCTAGTCCTGAAACTAGTCAAAAACAGGTGTTTCGGGTAAAAATGTCATAACTTCTTCATAACAGATCCAACTCCAGTGAGACCAAATGTGTTGGTTAGGGTACAGTCTATAGTATCTTTTGTAATATTTTCATATCAATTCAATGAATATTGTTTGTCGGCCACACTCTACAAGGTCGCTCTCTAGAATAAGCCATAATTCATTAAGGTATGCCATTTTTCCTATAACGCCTTTTCTGAGAGGTTACAAGTAGTTCCACCTGGAGGAATTGAATAAAAAACACTGAAGAACATTGTGTATCAATTTCATATCTTTATTCATTACAGGTACAAATTTATGATTATTTCAAGTTGGGGCTGTTGACTAATCCAAAACTAGTCACGGTTGAGACAAGCAGTTGATCAGTTGGCACATACATGATGTGTATAGTTGATGATGTTGGTACATATTGATGAGACATTGTTGATTATTATTTGACACATGATTGGTATATACTTGGTACATGGTTGGATGCACTTGTTTATGGTACAGGTTGATTACAAGTTGTTTGGCACATGTTGGTGCATGGTTGATGCACTTGTTTACATTGAAAGATTGATATATGTTGAGGATTGTTGCCTCATCTCAGCTGGTGCTGATAATGTAAGCCGAGTCTTGCATATAGAGCTGGTGCTCTTGTAGAGTTGTACTCTATTCAGTTGTTGCTGAAAAACCCCCGGATTGAAGTCCATAATAAAAAGAAAAATTGTGCATACATCTTGTGTTCTTTATGTTCCTTGTGGAGATGATTTGTTGATGATATGTTGCTAATATATGTTTTTTATATGTATTCACATCTATCTGATTATAAATGACAACAATGAGTAATGAGAAAATGTTGAATGTTAACTAAGGAGTTTTTGTGTTAGAGGGAAGTTTTGGGAAAAAGATCCCCACACTCATTCACCCCCCCTCTAAGTGTGGTAGGTGTGTCCAACATAAGTAATTTCCACTTATGGATGTGGGATAAACCACTCTACCCAAAAAGTGAACAAAAGCATAAACTATGACTTAAATTAATAAAGTGGCTTTATTACAAATGTAAGCCTTATATCCTAACACTCACTCTTAAGGTTTATAATACTGAAAGAAAAACATGTTAACTAAAGATATGTTAGGGTCCTAACCCGCACATAGGTAGAACAATATATTCAGATGTAATAAAGGTTAATATTAATAAGGCCTTGCAATAAAATAGAATAAGTCAAACGTAAGAAGACCTAATAGAAGCTTCCGCTTCTAGAAGGATCTTCCTCTAGATGCTTCTTTTGATAGACATATTTAGTATAAATAGGAGTCGAGGGTATGCGAACCCTAGCTTGGAGATTATTGTGATAGAGCTCTTCTCGACTAGAGTTTTCCCCCTCGAAGAGGCCCGTGAACATTGATCTCAGAATCAAAGATTTATTTATGTTGTTATTCTTATATCATTTCAGTGTTATTGTGGTGATTGTTCTGGTTATATTACTGTTATTTTTCCATTTCTAGCATTTTATTTCTGATTTGCATACTTTTTATATCTGGTATATTACAAGTGGTATCAGAGCACTTTCCTTGGAAGAAATTGTGGGTAATTTTTTTTTTCAAGGTAGAGATGTATTCCGACGTCTTTAAGCCACAGAGATATGTCATTACACAAATAAACCCACGGTTGAGGGATTCATAAATGCAAGAAATACAAGTGGTTCTTAAGAGCACATCTGTTGGCCACCCTTGTAACCCCTGTTGGTACCCCTTCGAGTGGTAGCGCATCAGACAACACCTGTGTACGGATCAACCTAGATTTCCTGAAGCCCTCTTTAGATAAATCAATCGGCTGCCTGACTGTTATAGTGCCACCGAGAACAACACTCGAGAAGATACTCTCTAGTACCTGGGTAGTTGGGTAGTATGGCTAAGGGTACAGTCTATTCTCCTTAGTTAGTGCCATGAGATATTGGGCCGAGTACTACTGTTGGACCCCACATGTATATCAAAGAGTTATAGCATAGGGAAAACCCTTGTTTGTAGAACCCTTGAATACCTAACCCTTGGGGACAACAACATAAACAAATCAAAACAGACAAGATCTATTGTCGCGCAACTGTATTCGGGTTGCCAAGTAACTACACATTTCTTCTTGGTTAAGAATTTGGGCATTTCATCACTGCAATATTATTCAAACCGGAGTATAACTCCATAGGTGTAAAAAAAAAAAAGTTTGGAAATTTTTTCACCATCATTTAAGACCTATTCCATTGAATTCATCTCTTCGCCCTTATCACATTCATAGATATCATTTTTTGGCAAAATTTCTGACCCCACCAGCCCCTTTTTGGTTCCCTCATCCTCATGGCCCATACCCATAGCCAAGACTTTGAAGCTCGCTTCAATACCTTGCAATATAGTCTCACTGAGACCTAACAAGAATTGAAACAACTTAGTGCCAATGTTGTCACCATCAATACAACCATGCAGTCCTCAATGGAGGAAATCAAACAAGACCTGACCACCCATCTTGAATCTGTCTTTTCATCACTCTACACCAAGCTTCATATCCCTACAGATAACCCTTCCTCTGACTCACCCCCACATACTAAAGGTGAACATTCCTCCCATTCCCATTACTTTCAACACCATCACTTTCAATGTGACCTACACCTTTCGCGGGTGGATGTGACCAAATTTGATGGCTCGGACCCCACTGGTTGTGTAACCCAAATGGAACATTATTTCTCTTTATATGACATTATAGATGACTTGGAAAAAATCTGGTATGGTGTTCTCCATCTATATCAAGAACGTTGGCAATGGTGGCAATGGAGAAAAACTTCTCGTCAAGGGTATATTTCTTGGACACACTTTGTGGCAGAGCTTTATGAATGCTTTGACACTAAAACCAACCATTTGGGTTGTTTGACAAAGTTGAAACAATTAGGAACATTGGAATAATTTATAGCTGCCTTTGAGCGCCTGGCTTTTCGGACATAGGGCATGTCTGATGCTTTTTTCCGAGAGTGTTTTATGAGTGGCCTCAAGGATGAGATTTGGGCCCATGTCCTCATGGCTTGGCCTCAGAGTTTTATGGAGGCTACCAAAAGAGATAAATAATCACAATAGGTTGTATCTTCTCAAAACCAAAAACCCTCCTTTATCCCTCGCCCTAAACCAGTAAATCCCACTACTCCCTCAGCTCCACTAAAGATCCAAAAATTGACCAAAGCTGAAATGGTTGAACGACAACTCAAATGCCTTTATTATAATTGTGATGAAAAATATTTCCTAGGCCACAAGTGTAAGGAACAGAATCTTTTTATGGCCATCTTCGAGGATATTTCGGAAGAGGATGTTGAAACTCCCCTTGTGTCTGAGTCACCTGAAACCACTGACATAACCCCTCCCTTAGACCCTCCTGAAGTAGAACTGGTTATTTCCCTCAATTCTCTCACTGGCTTATCCACTCCCCAAACCCTCAAGCTAATCAGTTACATCAAGCATCGAAAGGTCATCATTCTGGTTGATAGTGGAAGCACCCATAATTTTATTCATCACAGCATTTCCCAAGAAATTCATTGCTACATCCATGTCGTCAATAATTTCCAAATCATGATTGCCAATGGTGGCTCAATGAAATGTGGAGGGTGTTGTGAAAATGTGTGTCTCCAAATTGGTGACTACCACCTGAAATCTCATATGTTTGCTATCGACATGGGCAATTGTGACATTGTGTTGGGTGCAGACTGGCTAAGGACTTTGGGTCCCATTCTCATGGATTTTAAGGAATTAACC
This sequence comes from Picea engelmannii, assembly GCA_009831015.1. Classification (NCBI taxonomy): domain Eukaryota; kingdom Viridiplantae; phylum Streptophyta; class Pinopsida; order Pinales; family Pinaceae; genus Picea; species Picea engelmannii. The sequence goes on along the minus strand of ML777278.1, from coordinate 873,246 downwards.
ATGCAATTCAACCAGGAGGGCCACCAATATAAGTTCCAAGGCATCACCATTGGTTCACCTGAGATCATTGGTTCCCATCGCATGAAAAATATGCTCAAAAAAGGTCATTCTTGTGTTATTTCCCTACTCCATGCCATACAAGCAACAAAGACACCCTCGGTGCCGTAAGACTTCCAATCCATCCTTTCTAAACATCAAGTGGTCTTTTCCACTCCCCAGGGACTCCCTCCTTCCCATGTTTTTCATGATCATTCCATTCCCCTTGTACCTGGAAGCCTTCCTCCCAATATCCGTTCGTATCGTCACCCCTTTTCCCAAAAAAATGAAATTGAGAAAATGGTCCAGGAACTCCTTAATGCAAGTGTTATCCGCCCTAGTACGAGCCCCTACTCTTCTCCTGTGGTCATGGTATTGAAGAAATAATTTTCTTGGCGAACGTGTCCTGACTTTCATGCCCTCAACAAACTTACCATTAAAGACAAATTTCCCATTCATGTCGTTGATAACCTCCTGGATGAATTGAGTGGCGCCCAATTCTTTACTAAACTTTATCGTCATTCGGGCTACCACCAGATACATATGAAAGAGGCAGACATTCCCAAGACCGCCTTTAGAACTCATGAGGGCCACTATGAGTTTTTGGTTATGCCCTTTGGCTTATGTAATGCCCACTCCACCTTCCAAAGCCTCATGAATCATGTCTTGTGTCCTTTTCTCCGTGATTTTGTCTTAGTTTTCTTTGATGATATCCTCATCTATAGAAAAACCTGGACAAACCATCTTTCTCATGTGGATCGAGTTCTCCATCTACTCTCTCAGCACTAACTTTTCCTTAAACAGTCTAAATGTTCTTTTGGCGCCTCAGAAGTAGAATACTTGGGTCATCTAGTTGGCAAGGATGGCGTCAGGGTGGATCCAAAAAATATTGAAGCTATGCAAGACTAGCCTCACCCAAAGACTCTCAAAATATTGTGTGGATTTCTGGGCTTAACAGGTTATTATCACAAGTTTGTTAAGAATTATGGAAAGATTGCATCACCTCTCACTGCTCTCCTAAAAAAGAAATCTTTCACTTGGACTCCAACCGTTGCTCAATCTTTTCAAACCTTGAAGATGGCCATGTGCACCACTCCAGTCCTGGCCCTTCCTAATTTCACAAAGACCTTTGTCTTGGAATGTGATGCCTCAGGGAAAGGAATTGGTGTTGTCCTTATGCAAGAGGGTCAGCCTTTGGCCTTTACCAGCAAGAAACTGTTTGAAAGAAATCTGGGAAAATCAATCTATGAAAAGGAAATGTTGGTTATTCTGCATGTCGTTGATCTATGGCACCCTTATCTATTGGAGAAACATTTCCAAATTAAGACAGACCATCAAAGCCTCAATTATTTTCTGGAACAACGCATTTCCTCCCCGGAGAAACAAAAATGGGTGACTAAGCTCTTTGAATATGATTATGAGATCATTTACAAGAAAGGCAAAGACAATGTGGCAGCAGATGCACTTTCCCAAAAATATGAAGATGAAGGATCCCTTTTTTCTCTTTCCTTCATTGTACCAGATTGGCTCCAAGACGTTCACTAGGAATGGCTACAAGATCCCAAAAGTTCGCATTTTATCCAACAATTGCAGTCCAATGCTCCAGCTTCCCCAGGGTAATCTTGGCTCCATGATGAGCTTCGATACAAAGGCCGTTTGTATTTAAGTAAACAATCAAAGCTTAAATCCATGGTACTTTCTGAGCTTCATGCTACACCCACAGCGGGGCACTCTAGGTTCACCAAAACCTATGGTAGGGTCAAACGTTCTTTTTTTGGGGATGGTATGAAACAGGACATTTGTAATTTTATCATTGAATGTGATGTGTGTCAACACAACAAGGGAGAAACAGTCAAATCTCCAGGCACACTACAACCGCTTCTGATTCCACCTGCTATTTGGAAGGGTATCTCTATGGATTTTATTACAGGCTTACCCAAATCGAGAAATAAATTAGTCATCATGGTGGTTGTTGATCTTCTTTCCAAGTATGCTCATTTTTGTGCCCTTCAACACCCGTTTACAACATCCACGGTGGCTCAAATTTTCATGGATCAGGTCTTCAAGCTTCATGGCATGCCACACTCTATTGTTTCTGATCACAACCCAACTTTCATAAGAAATTTTTGGCAAGAACTATTCAAGCTACAAGGCACCCAATTGCATCTCAACACAACTTATCATCCCCAGACTGATGGTCAAACAAAAGTTCTCAACAAGTGTTTGGAAAAATATTTTAGGTGTTTTTCCTCAGTAAAGAAAAATCAGTGGGCTCAATGGTTACCCCTAGCTAAATGGTGGTACAACACTTCATACCATACAACTACACACATGACTCCGTTTGAAGCGGTATATGGACATAAGCCACCTTCACTTTTCTCATACTTACCTGGTGTCTCAAAGGTCTAGGAGGTTGACCAAACACTTACAGTTCGAGAGGCTATTCTCCATACCCTCAAAGAGAATTTGGTCATGGAAAAAAATCTCATGAAGCAACAAGCAAATCAAGGTCGCTCTGAACGTCAAGTTGCAGAAGGGGATCATGGGTTTCTTCGACTGCAACCTTACAAGTAAACTTCCCTCAAGGTCGAGCATTATCAGAAGCTAGCACCCAAATTTTATCGTCCTTATACCGTTCTCAAGTGTGTGGGACAAGTAGCCTATCAATTAGCTTTGCCTAGTCATTCGAAGCTACATCCTGTTTTTCATGTTTCATGCTTAAAGAAGGTGATTGGAACTAAGTGCCAAATTCAAACCAACCTTCCCGAGTTAGCCGAAGAAGGATCCATTTGTCTACAACCACAAGCAGTTTCGGACCAACGTGAGTGTCGCCTGCGTCAGAGAAGCATCAAGGAAGTGTTAATCCAGTGGAAAGATACAACTCCATCAAGATTCCACTTGGGAACCAGCTACCATTCTGCAGCAATTTCCACATCTCAAGCCTTGAGGACAAGGTTGTTTTTAAGGGGGAGGACATGTTAGGGTCCTAACCCACACATAGGTAGAACAATATATTTGGATGTAATAAAGGTCAATATTAATAAGGCCTTGCAATAAAATAGAATAAGTCAAATGTAAGAAGAACTAATAGAATCTTTCACTTCTAGAAGGATCTTCCTCTAGATGCTTCTTTTGATAGACATACTTAGTATAAATAGGAGTTGAGGGTATGAGAACCCTAGCTTGGATATTATTGTAATATATCTTTGCTCGACTGGATGTTTCCCCCTTGAAGAGGCCCGTGAACATTGCTCTTAGAATCAAAGTGTTATTTCTGTTGTTATTCTTATATCATTTCAATGTTATTGTGGTGATTGTTCTGGTTATATTACTATTATTCTACCATTTCTAGCATTTTATTTCTATTATGCATACTTTTTATATCTGGTATATTACAAGATAAACCACCCTAATTGAAAACCAAAACATCAGAACCAAAAATTCTTTAGAAGCTTCTTCTTTGAAAACAATTCTTGGACCAGGTATTGTTCTGCTGCACTACCTCGTAACCCTTGTAATGGTGTATCCCCGAGTTCCTGGATTCCACCTCCCCGAACTCCTAAATTATTATACAAAACCAACCATGTTGAGTTACATCCATAGTGCTCCATCAAGTTGTCTCATGACCCTTGTAAGGGTATAATTCCCAATATTCACAAACTCCTGAATCATTTGAATAGCCATCCATGCTTAACTTTATCTACATTAGATCCCTTTTCTGTTTTCAAGGTGTTGGCTTCTTAAAATGCATAAAATTCCTTTTCTTCAGTAAGTTCATCACCATTATCAACATTTGGTGGATCTTTGGTAATGGCAACATTCGATACATGTGGCTTGTATTTGAGCTTTCCCTTAAGAACATCGTTTGCTCAAAATTTACAATTCCATACTATGTGACCCATCTTCTTACAATAATGACATTCCGTCTCCATTTTGTATTTAGTTTCTCTATTACAATTGTATCTCTAGTATAATGCATTCTTAGGTTGAGTATCACCTACAATGGTTTCTTTTTCTTCAACTAAGAGAGTTGAAATCATGCTTGTGTTACACTGGTGATCCCTTGATAAATCATATAGACTCCATGGCTCTTATATTGTTGAAGTCATAAGAGTGGAAACCTTTTCTTTCAAAGGCCCAAGACTCTTGATATGACTTCAAACTCCTATAATCTTCCTATCCTTGATATCATATTTCAAAATGATTTCTAAATGATAAAATCCTAGATAGGGTTGGGTCACATAACTAAGCTCAAAGGAAGATACTCACAATAACACAATATGATATTAACAATGAATAATCGATGTATATATCACAATGGAGATTATCTACTTATAAATGATTTCTCACTAAGCAAGGAATTTCCACTAATGAATGTGGGATAAACCGAGGTAATCAAAAAGTGAACAAAAGAAGAAATTATAACCAAAAGTCATAAAATGATGTTATTACAAACATAGGCCTTATATCCTAACATGGATGAGTGGATTATAGAGATCTTTATTGGTTTTATGAGGTATTGCAGGAGGAATTATTAAGATTCATTGAAGAGGTCAAGAATTTAGGAAACTTTTAGGAGCTCAATTCAACATTTGTAGCTATGATTCCAAAAAGGATAAGCACAAATCCTTGGATGAATATTTTCCTATATCCTTATGTAATTGCATTGTAAAATTATAGCAAATATCCTCATCGTCATGGTAAAAAAAGTATTTTCACATGTCATTTCTCAATAATAGTTTGGTTTATTAGCTGAAAGACAAGTTCATGAAGCAATAGGGGCAAATTAAAAGGGTCTTCATATAATTAGAAAAATAAATCATCCCACCTCGGTCACGAAGTTAGACTTGTAAAAATACCATGACAAAACTAGCGGGTTATATTTAAGATTAATGTTTCTTCGTGTGGGTTTTTATCTCCTAGTGGTCAATTGGATGATGGATTATATATCATTTTTTCCTTTTGTGGTGATTATTAGTGGTTTAGACTCTAAATTTTTCAAGACTAAAAAGAGGTTAAGGCAGGGAAGCCCATTGTCAGTTATTTTATCCTTATTAGTTATTGAAGGTTTGAGTAGGGGCATAAAGGAAGAAAAAAGGCTTGGAACCATTCATGTAATTAGAATAGGAAGGATTGTTTCTATCACTAATTTGTTATTCATAGATGATGTTTTGTTGTTATCTAATGGTTATATGAGGGAGGCAAGAAGGTTACAAGAAATTCTAGAGATTTACGGTACAACTACTAGTATGGAAGTAAATGTGTAGAAATATTCTATTGGTTTCTTAAGATTGGATCATGATGTGTATTATTTGTTGTTAGTCTTTTCCTTTTAATATCATTCAATTTTAGGAAGCTTTCAAATATTTAGGGTTTCTTTTAAAACCCTTGTATGGTAAGAGAGATTGGGGATGGTTGTTGGAAAGGATAAAACATAGAATAAATTATTGGTGTCATAGGTGGTTAAGTATAGGGGGGAGATTTGAATTAATAAAATTGGTATTGGAGTCTATACCAATGTTTTGGCATTCACTAGCTAACATTCCAAAATGGGTTCTTAAGAAAATCAAGAAGTTATGCTTTAAATTTATTTGGTTTGGGAGAAAAGAATCTGATGGAATTCCACTAGTCAAATGGAAGATTATAGTGAGACCAAATGAGGATGGTGATTGGGGTTTAAAAAAATTCCATCTATTTGGCAGAAAATAACCTGTGGAATAACCTAACCAAAGAGCAGTTGTGGAAGCAAATTATTGAGAATAAGTATGTAAGTCGAGGTTCGTGGATGGATTAGATCAGGAATTCAAGGAAAAGCATAAAAACTGTGTTTATCACTAGAAGGCCTTGGATTACGCTTATGAACTGATTCAAAATCATTTAGCATCAAAAGTGGGGAATGAAGAATAGGAGAGGATTGGATTTGATGCTACAATGGGATGTAGTGAAGGGATAAGGATTCTAGAATATTTGATTGCCCAGTTCCAGGACAAAGGTGTGTTTACCCTTAATCAATTAGGGAACCAAAATTTCACTAACATATGTAACCAAGGATGAAGGAGTGCATAATATTTAGGTTTGGGTGAAGCACAAGTTGGTCTATGGAATGCTTATGTGGGTTGTTTGAAAATAAGTCATATTAGGTTGAGGGGTGAAAGGGATTCCCTAGTTTGGATTAAAAGAAAATCACCAAGGATTTATATTTCCAAGTTGGGTTGCTTTTCCTTATTTTCCTCAGACCATCAAGAGCCTATATGGTAGTGGAGGTTTATTTGGAAGCTTATATCCCCAAAAAATGTGTATCTTTATTTTCCTTACTTTAAGGAATAAAGCTCTAATATAGGAGATATTGGAAAGTAGTAACAAGAATGGGCCTAGTATCTATATGCTTTGCATGAGTTAAGATGAAAATATTTCACACTTGATGATCAAATTCCCTTTTGCTCAACATCTATGGAAATAAGCTAAGAAGATCACAAGTGTTTCTAATTTTTAGAATGATGAATGGGTGGAGGAATGACTAAGGCTCTATCTTAGCTAAAAAGAACTTAAACAATATAGAGTACTCCCATGTTTAATGTTGTAAAATAAGTACATTCCTTATTTTCAAGTATTTTCAAAGGTCATCCCTTTTATGGAGAAATGTAAAATGGTATCAAGGGAGGATGCTCCTTGGTAGATAGATGAATTGATAGTAGAGAGATCTTATTCCTAGTGTTATTTTAATGGTGCAAGGTAGGGACCACAAAACTTAGCAATGATAGAGGTGTGTTGTATTTGTCAAATATGCATAAAATTATCTTTAAAGTAAGGTTAGGGATTGGCACTAATAATTTTTTTGAGTTTATGGCCTTGAGTTTGTTATTAAAGTGTGCTTTGAATAAAGGTATTAATCAAATTTAGATATATGGGGACTCTCTCTTAGTGATAAATTGAATTCTTTGTAAGCTATAAGTTCAAAACATGCATCTCAAGAGTGTTGTTGATCAATGAAAAGTGATAACTACTTTGTTTAAATCCATCTCTTTCACTCATATTTATAGATTATTAAATGTTGAAGTTGATGCTCTCTCAAAGGATGTACAAGTAAAGGTACATGCATAAATTCATTTAGAGATGGTGGAATTAAATGTTGAAGTAGATTTGTATCTTCATAAACATTGATTGATTCAATGATTTTTTTTCAATGCAAAGTAACTTTTTAGATATTTAAGGGTGGAAAATGAATCTCATGCAAAGTAAATTTTTAAATCTTGAAGGGTGGTTTTTATATCTTGAAGGGTGGGAAATTAATCTAATTTATTTTGTTTGATTTCTAAGGGTTTGGTAAAAGAAATTGTTCATGTTTTTGTTAGGTTATGGTTCAATTGTTAAGAAGAGACATCACTTTAATGGTTATTTATGTTTAAATATTTAATAGATATAGAATTATGATTAAGTTTAATGGTTTCACGTTAAAATATGTTTTGTTGTTATATTGCAAAGTTTTTATCTTGGGTTCATCTTGGGAGGTTGAGAGGAGGAATGATATCCTCTCTACTTAGGTTCAAATCTCATTTTTAACATGTATGCTCTTTTTGAGCCAATTGTTGGTGTGGATGGAAAGGTATCAACAATCTCATTCTTAGTTACAATCTTGAGGGCGAGACAATTTATATTCCAAAGAAAGAAAAATGTGAAGTTTGTGTTCATAGATTTATATGAAGACATGAGTTGAACTTGTAAAATTGGAAGGTCGTGACTCATGCATATATATTATGGATCCAAATTTACTCCTTGTTTTCTATGAAAAGAAGATTTATTTATTAAATGGTGATCTAATGATTAATGAAGCATCCCCATGATAATAATCTGACATAAAACCCTAATTATGTAAGAAAGATTTGCATAAGTTTCACTACCCCCATCTTTCAGTGAGCTTTACCACAATAATATAGAATTTGATTTCACCATTTTATCTCCTCACAATTATAATGAAGAATCAAGTGACACCCTCACAAATATTCTAATGCATGGGACATATAGCACATGTCTCATGAACAATTCAAATCCATGTTCCAGAGATCATACTCCAAATCGTCACCATTTTAAAGTAGGATTTACCACAGTAAGATACACCACTTTATCTCCACACAATTATAGTAAAGAAGTAAGTAACACTCTTGCAAAACTTCTAGGACATGGAGTCACATAAAAAAATAAAATCCATGATCAGACATAGTACCACAAACCACCACCACTATAACAACAACTCAAATTTCATTTTACCCTCTAAAAATTGCATTTTAACAAACAACATGGACCCCATGAACCTTACACTCAACACACATGGGATCCACTCCAATGCATTTATAAATTGGAAGAAGGACATTTTGCATGGTGGCCCTTTGAAATGGAAGTCGATATTATAGTATAGGAAGAAAACACACTAATGGTTACATTTCATGCCAACAAACAACAAAATCACGTGACCACTCAAATCATCAACAAAAAAATTGTTAAAAATAAAAATGGTTTGGAGATGTATTTTTATGAATCAAGTTTGTACAAAATACCATTCCACTAAGTTTTGAAGTTGAAGTGGATATCTCTATCTTGTTTTATATATTTAAATGTCAAATTGGATTATATGAGTTTGCCTTATAATTGCAAAGGACATATGTTTCCAACTCAAGGAATAGCTAATCATAATTTTGGTACATGATCTCCATGGGGTCAAGAATTCAGGAGCTTTCAATTTGACATTCTTAGCTCTGATCCCAAAAGGATAAGCTTGAATTCTTGGATGAATATTTTCCTATATCCTTATGCAATTTCATTGTAAAATTATAGCAAATATCCTCATTTTCATGGTAAAAAGAGTGTTTTCACAGGCCATTTCTCAATAAAGTGTGGTTTCTTAGTTGGAAAACAAATTCATGAAGAAATAGAGGAAACTTAGAATGACCTTCATACAGTTAAAATAAGAAATCATCCCACCATGGTCATAAAGTTAGACTTGTCAAAATCCCATGAAAAAACTAACTTGTTATATTTGAGATTAATGCTTCTTCATGTGGGATTTGGTCTCCTAAAGGGAACTTGGATGATGGGTTGTGTATCCTCCATTTCTTTTGTGCTTCTTATTAATGGTACAACCTCTAAATTTTTTAATCCTGCAAAGGAGCTAAGGAAGGGATGCCCATTGTTAGCTATTCTATTATTATTAGTTGTTGAAGGTTTGAGTAGGGACATAATGTAAGAAAAAAGGCTTGGATTCATTTATAGAACTAGAATAGGAAGGACTATTTCTCTTACTCATTTGTTATTCATATATGATGTTTTGTTGTTCTCTAATGGTTCTATGAGGGAGGCAAGAAGTTTACAAGAAATTTTGGAGATTTATTTTACAACTATTAGTATGGAAGTAATTGTGCATAAATATTTTATTTGTTTCGATGGGTTGGATCGTGATGTATAGTCTTTGTTGTTAAGGCTATTTCCTTTTAATATCATTAAATTTTAGGAAGGTTTCAAATATCTATGGTTTCTTTTAAAATATGTTGTGTATGGGAAGAGAGATTGGGGATGGTCGCTAGAAAGTATAGAAAGTATAATCAATTATTCATGTCATAGGTGGTTAAGTATAGGGGGAAGATTGACTTTAATAAACTTGATATTAGAGTCTATTCCAATGGTTTGGCATTCATTGGTATACATTCCAAAAGGTGTTCTTGAGGAAATTGAGAAACTATGCATTAAATTTATTTGGTTTGGGAGAAAGAATATGATGGATTTCCACTAGTCAAGTGGAAGATCATAGCTAGACCAAAGGAGGATGGTGGTTGGGGTTTAAAAAATATTCATACGAAAAATATTTGGCTGCAAAGAGCTTGTGGAATATCCTAACAAAACAGGGTCTATGGAATAAAATTATTAAGAAAAAGTACATAAGTTGAGGTTCAAGGATGGACTAGATCAAGGATTCAAGGAAAATCATTAAAAACATGTATATCCACTGGAATACCTTGCCACTTGGTTAAGCTTATGAAGTGATTGGCAATATTTTAGAATCAAAAGTGGGAAATGGATAATAGTTGAGGATTGGGGTTGATGCTATCAAGGGATGTAATCAAGGGATAAGGATTTTAGAATATTTGATTGCCTAGCTCCAACACAAAGGTGTGTTTACCTTGAATCAAATAGGGGACACAATTTTCACTAAGATATGTAGCAAGGGACATAGGAGTGCATAATATTTAGGTCTAACTAAAGCACGGGTTGGTCTATGGAATTCTTATGTGGGTTGTTTGAAAATAGGTCATATTAGGTTGAGGGATGAAATCAATTCCCTAGTTTAGATTAAAAACAAATCACTAGAGATTTATACTTCTAGGTTGGGTTATTCTTATTTATTTACCTCAAACCATCAAGAGCCTATATGGTGTTGGAGATTGATTTGGAAACTTATGGGCCCAAAAAAATATGTATCTTTTCTTGGACTTATTTAAGGAACAAAGTTGTGATGTAGGAGATACTGCAAAGAAGTAACCAACATGGGCCTAGTATATGTATGCTTTGCAACAATGAAGATCCAAATATTTCACATTTGATGATAAAATTTCCTTTTTCTCAACATCTATGGAAATAAGTTAAGAAGACCACAAGTGTTTATAGTGTTTGTATTGATGAATGAGTGGAGGAGTGTTTGAGGCTCCATTTTATCCAAAACAAATTTAAAGAATATAGAGCACTCCCCTATTTAATGTTGTGGAGAATTTGGCTAGAAAGAAACTCATAGATTTTTTAAGACAAGTCCATTCCTTATTTTCAAGTATTTTCAAAGGTCATCCCTTTGTATTAAAGGAGGATACTCCCCACTAGCTAGATGAACTGATAATAAAGAGATATCATGCCTAGGGTTATTTTGATGGTGCAACGCAAGGACCACAAAACCTTAGCAGTGTTGGAGGTGTGTTGTATTTGACAAACGTGCATAAAATTAGCTTTAAAGTAGGGTTAAGGACTAGCTCTAATAGTTTTGTTGATTTTATGGGCTTGATGTTGTTACTACATTGTGCTTTGAATATAGGTATTAATCATATTTAGATACACATGTACTCTCTCTTAGTGATAAATTGGATGCTTTGTAATCTATAGGTTCAAAACATTTATCTCAAGTGTATTGTTGATTAATGAAACAAGATAGCAACTTCATTTGAATCCATATATTTCACTCATATTTATAGGGAATTAAATGTCAAATTTGATTCTCTCTTAAAAGATGGATATGTGTTGATAGAAAGTCATTTGGAAATGGTGGAGTTAAATGTTGAAGTAGATTTTTATCTTCACAAACATTGATTGATTTGATGATTTTGCTCCAATGCAAAGTAACATTTTAGGTCTTGAAGGGTGGGCAATGAGTCCCATGCAAAGTAACCTTTTAAATATTGAGGGGTGTTTTTTATATCTTGAAAGGTGGGCAATGAATTCAATTTCATTTCTGTGTTTTTCAAATGTTTTTTTTAAACAATTGATGATGTTTTTGGTAGGTTATGGTTTAGTTGTTGAGAAGAGACATCATTTAATAGTTATTTTGGTTTGAATATTGAACAAATATAGAATTATGATTAAGTTTAATGGTTTCGTGTTAAAATAGGTTTTGTCATAATAATGTGAAGTTTGTGTTGATATTTCCAAGAAAGGAGGTCTGTAGCTAGCGTTTCCCTGGTCGTAGACCGCTCGCTCTTTCTCTCCTACATCTCGGGTGGGATTATTCCTACGACCTCCCTCGCCCGGATGTTTCTTTCTCCCCGACGTCTTTCTCCATTCTAGAGTTTCTTCTTCCCAGATTATCCAAGCGAGGCGGTTCCTTTCCCCATTGCTTTTTTTTTCATGCGTGGATCAGGTTCTTCTTTGTTTGTTGGGTGGTGGATTGTGGTTTCTATCTGCAACTCCTTCTGGAGATGATGTGTCTTCTTTCTGAGCCTTTCACTTGCCTAGTTTGGGGCCTGGTGCTTGGATCCGTCCCTGGATCTATTTCTTCTTCAGTTTTGGGTTTTTGATTTCTTGTGGTGCATCTGGGGGGCGTCATCTAGGTTTATTATCTCAGATCTGTTGTTTTCTAGAGAGGTGGGTGTTTCATCCTCAGTGGGAGCATAGATCTAGGATTGGGTCTTGGTGATTCCTCTTTTTTCTACTCCATTTTTGCAGTACTATCATGGGTTTCTTCGGTTGTTTTGGGTTTGATGTATGCTCATGATCTGTCTCCTTTTGGCGGTTATTGATGTCTTCTTTCCTCCACTTGACATGGGTTGTGCCAGATCTTTGAGCTCCTGTCTTGGGCGTGTGGTGTTGTGAGCTGGCACTTTGAGGTCTTGTTGGGAGGGCGTGCAGTTTTTGGTCACTTGTTGGTCGAGGTCTCTATCGATATTGTTGCTTTTTGTTCTTATTGATCTGAGGTTTTCATACCTCTCTAACCTGGTCCTTCCGGCCTCCTCGGTCTGTTGGGAGTGCATTTTGGGGGGTTTTTTATCTCACGGGTTCTCTAGTGTGGGGTCTTCACCGACCCAGTTTGGGGATCATTTCGATTTAGTCTTTCTTCCTTTTATTTATGGCATCTATGCCATCTATTTTTCCCCTTGGGATCCATCTATGCATGTACTAGATGCACCTATAGAATAAAATTTGGTCCTCTCCAGATGAATAGAATTACGCTTTTTTCCGAGGAAAAAAAATGTGAAGTTTGTGTTGTCAATTGGTTTGGCTTGGGTGGTTGAGAGGAGGAATGTTATCTTCTCTACTTATGTTCAAATCTTTCTTTAACACATTTTCTCTTTTTGATTCGATTGCTTATTGGGGCTCTTTGTGAGACAATTGTCGATGGGGCTGGCAAGGACCAACAATCTCATTCTTACTTACAAGCTTGAGGATGGAATGATTAATATTCCAAGAAAAAAATGTGAAGTTTGTTTTCATAACTTTGAATGAAGACATGAGTTGAACATCTAAAATTGGAAAATCATTACTCATGTGTATATTATGGATCCAAGTTTACTCCATGTTTCTATGAAAAGAAGACTTATTTATTAAATTGTGATCTAACAATTAACAAAACATCACCATGATAATAATGTAAATAAACACTCGAATTGACATAAAACCATAATTATATAAGCATGATTTGCATAAGTTTCACTACCCCACCTTTAAGTGAGGTTCACCACAATAATATAGAATTTGATTTCACTACTTTAAGAAGCAAGTGACACCTTCGCAAAACTTATAATACACGGGGCCATAAAATACATGTGACATGAACAATTCAAATCCATGTTCCAACAATAATACTTCAAACCCTCACCATTTCAAAATATGTTTTACCACAATAATATACACCACTTTATCTCCACTTTATCTCTACACAAATATAGTAATACGTAAAACTTCTAATACATGGAGTCACATGAACAACTCAAATCCATAATAATAATAATAATATAGAATTTGATTTCACTACTTTAAGAAGCAAGTGACACCTTCGCAAAACTTATAATACATGGGGCCATAAAATACATGTGACATGAACAATTCAAATCCATGTTCCAACAATAATACTTCAAACCCTTACCATTTCAAAATATGTTTTACCACAATAATATACACCACTTTATCTCCACTTTATCTCTACACAAATATAGTAATACGTAAAACTTCTAATACATGGAGTCACATGAACAACTCAAATCCATAATCAGAGATAGTACCCAAACCACCAAAACAACTCAACTCCATGGTTAGTACCCCAAACCACCAAAACAACTCAACTCCATGGTTAGAAATAGTACCCCAAATCACCACCACTATAACAACTTCTCTAATTGCATTTTAACCACTGAAAATTCCATTTTAACAAACAACATGGACCCTGAACCTCACATTCAACATACATGTGATGCGCTCCAATGCCTTTATATACTGGGAAAAGGACATTTTGCATGATGACTTTTTGAAGTGGAGGTCAATATTATAGTACGAGAAGAAAACACATTAATGGTTACATTTTATGCCAACAAACAACAAAATCATGTGGCCACTCAAATCATCTAACGAAAAAAATTGTTAAAAATATAAATGATTTAGAGATGTGTTTGGTACAGACTACCATTCCACTTTGCGTTGAAGTTGAAGTGGAGGTCTTTATCTTGTTTTATATATTTAGAATATTATGTGAGTTTGTCTTATGGTTACAAAGGATATATGTTTCCAAAAGACGGAAGAGTAAGTTGTTTTGGGTTTTATCAATTCAAACAATCAATAATATTATAAAGTTTAAATTTTATGTATTGATTGTGTTCAATAATATTATAAAGTTTAAGTTTTATGTATTGATTTTGCTTTATTGTATTTTTTATTTTGTTGATTATTGAGTAGATTTAATTGTTAATAACATATGTTTCTTTTTTTTAAAAGATTATAGGTTTGAGTTTTGAGGGGTAGAATATATATATTTTTATAAATTATATAGTCAAGTTATTTAAAAAAAAAAGGGGTTTCATATATTAATTTAGTGTCTAGTTAAATTGTGATTTTAAATAATAATAATAATTATTATTATTATTATTTGTTACAATAAATTTTGCTAATATGTTTTAAGGAAGGAAAAACTTAAACCATAATGAACTATAATATTCATCATGTGGACATCTTCATTATCTTTCCAACTCCAAAATAGTACATTGAAACACTTTGCACCACCATATTTTGTTTTGTGTAGTGGATTCTAAATTTCTAGTCACTCACATGGCTAGGAAGTTGTAAATATTGCGCAAAAATGAACTCATTTAATTATTTTACTCTTTTTACTAAAGTGAGGGACTTATTTCCCCTAACCCACGACTAAAATCTATTTATATCTACAAATATTGTACTTCCCAAGGACTTCCAGGTAAGATGCCAAAGGCACCATATGAACATTAAACTTGGACCAATGGTGGAAATATCCCTTGTTTAATCGTGAACTAGCTCAACCAATTCATTTATTTATTTATTATCAATCAAAAACACACGAACAACTACGGCCTATACTGCATTGGATGTTGAGACGTCAAGATTCTATTATACTTAGAATTTAGAGTTTTTTTTTTAAGTAAAATAAAGTTTAAATATTTTTTTTTTTTAATGAAAGACNAATTGAAAAAAAAAAAAAAAAAAGTGAAATTTATTTTTGTTTAATAAAATTGTATATGATATCTATAAATTGCATGATCCTAATACAATGGAAATATTCGGAAGGTATTCAAGATTATTAAATCCATTTATACAATTAAAATCTACAATCTCAATGAATTTCATAATCAATTTTAGAAAAGATTGATCATAGCATTCAATTATTAACAAATTGGGGACAAAGAGGAGGCAAAACATGAGTTATTTATCGTATGTTGGGCTTTATTTGTTTCCCTATGTTCCACCCAATCCCCTCAATATTGTAAAAGCGTGTAGATGTTTTTCATGTATTGGTTTCTGTTTTGTTTCAACAAAAAAAAATATTATTATGTGTAAACTCTAACCTACAAATACTATAACTATCGTTTATTTAAATTTGGTTATGTATTTGCACACTACCTAAATCCAACTCAAAACATTTGAAATTGGGTTGAAATGGATGTTATTAATTCCACATATCAATCAAAAACATTAAAAACCCCAAACATTCGATCTCAACAAAATTTCATTATTTCAACGATGTAAAATCAAATTTTACTACATTATATTAAAAACAAACTGCAAAAACATTAAAAACCCCAAACATTCGATCTCAACAAAATTTCATTATTTCAACGATGTAAAATCAAATTTTACTACATTATATTAAAAACAAACTGCAAATTCACATTGTTGGGTTTTTATTATTCTTCATCTAAATCTAAAATAAGCCTAGAGATTACATATAATATTTGTTTAGGACGAGAATGTAATGAATTGTTATCAACTTTACAAACATGGTCTTTATATTTTAAAATTTAATATATTGTATTGGTTGAGAGTGGTCTTTATATTTTAAAATTTAATATATTGTATTGGTTGAGATGATTTATTTAGGATAGCATATAAACCTTAATATCAATGGGGTAATTATGAAGAGTGATGATTTTTATTAACATAATGATTGATTAATTATGGAGTGAACATGTGTTTCAATTTTAATTAAGTAATTAAGAAAAAGTAATGTCTCTTATTAATATAATAATTATTAATAGTTAGATGGATATATTTATTTATTTACTTTTATGAGATATTATTTTTTTTCTATATTTTTAACTTTTGATTTTTTAATTGTGAAATATCTTACTTATTTATTTGATTATGAAATTTGTCATTCTAGTTTATAATTATAATTTGAGAAAAAAACAATATTTATCGTTAACTTATAAAACACATAAAAATGTAAAAATTATTTTTTTTAAACAAAATTATATATATATAAAAGATGCAGACAAATAAATAGATCATTATAATCAAAATTAAATTAATTTATAAAACACATTTCAAGGTAACATGATTGAACTATGGTGATAGACTCACTAAGCTACAACACCAAACTATATGTGATTGAAATGTAGGTGTATATGTAACATAATGCCAAATTGCTATATTGATGTGAATTGAAGTTCACCTTCACAATGTACAATCTACAAACTAATGATTATGCATAATTCTATACCTATTGGACCATGATAAACTATGTGCATCCTATGCTTTGATAATTTCTTGAATGAATTTTTAATCAACATTCGATTTTATGTACATTCTACAAACTAATGATTATACATAATTCTATACCTATTGGACCATGACAAACTTTGTGAATCCTATGATTTGATAATTTCTTGAATGAATTTTTAATCAACATTTGATTTCATGTAAACTAATGATTATGCATAATTATATACCTATTGGACCATGACAAACTTTGTGCATCTTATGCTTTGATAATTTCTTGAATGAATTTGTAATCAACATTCGATTTCATGTACAGTCTACAAACTAATCAACATGCATAATTCTATACCTATTGAACCATGATAAACTTTGTGCATCTTATGCTTTGATAATTTCTTGTTCATGAATTTTTAATCAACATTTGATTTCATGTTAGATTAAACTTCCACACTTAGGAGTTGTTGTACCATGACCGCTATCATATCAGTTTAAGAAACTTGATTTTAACTTGAATCTAATTTAGGGTGTAGCGATTTTTTAGCTTAAGCTTACGATCACTACCTTTTGTCTTTTTAGTGTAACTTAATAAATTTATAGGGTTCCTTGTTTAATTTCCTACTCTTTGCAATATAGAATTATATCTCCTTGTAGCATTGTTCCCAAACTCTTTAAGAAACACCAAAACAAATTCTTCTTCATTGATGGCTCATGAAGCCATCTAATTTGAAGATTGGATGAATGCTTATACACATTTTGGCATGTCTAATTTAAAAGTGTTATTTATAATCTACTCAATGATATTATCAAGGTCATATTTGAGCAACTTGGTCTTCTTGTCTTTCTCCTTGAAGCACTCCAAGTATACCATGAATCTATCTCTGACATGAAGCTAATGATCTATGTGGTGTTTATCAAACATGAAAATGTGTTTTTATTGAGTTTTGTGCAAAGACTCTCAAATGCAACCATGAATCTTCTAGACATGGTCAAAAAACCTTATAGGTGCCTTATAGCTTAACCATGTGTAGTGTCTTATTTCTCCATTGATGAATTGAGGATAAGACCTTAAATGACCAACGAACCCTTTGACAAAAATCCAAGGCACATTTCAAAAAATGCAATGTTTATCCTAAAAAATCAATCACTTGAATAAAAATATAAAAAAAAAGAAAAATAAAGTTTAAAAAAAATGATTAAAAATTAAATATAAAAAAACACACTTAAATCATCACAACAAACCACAAACTCGAAGTTCACTCCACTAAACTCCCACAAATTATAAATAACAAAAACAATAAATTAAAATCAATAAACAACTTATTGCTATAGAAGTTCAAAAATTAAAATCAATAAACAACTTATTGCTATATAAGTTCAACTTGTAACCCTCCTAGGTAGTATTTGGTCTCATGTATGGCACTAAGTCTAGGTACTACTTGAAAGCACATGACCCCATTGTTATAGCCTCAATGATGACAATACGAGATATTGGATTTCTTGCAAATACTATCTAGGCTGAAACTGTCTTTTGGTCCTGGAGTAAGACCTAAAACTGCTTTTGTTTGGCTAAGAGCTTGTCTTCCTTGGACATAAGGAAATAGGTTAACAACTCAATACCCAAAGTCATCAAGTAAGAGTGAAAGTTTACCCCCTTGTGGACCACCAACAAGTTTTTTAAGGTGGCATGGTTTTTCTTGAATAACAATGATGAGTCAACCCACATTCACATATAGTAGCCAATGATAATTGTCTTTACTATGAAACGACAAAAAATTTATGATAGGTTTTGTCACCTTAGAAAAATGAAGAATTCAATTTATAACTATTTTCAAATTAATAAAACAACTTGTAAGAGCAAAACCTTTCATTAAGATGTTAAGTTCCCCATTCCTTATAACTTACTTTAACCATGTAGATTACTAAAATATCTAGATTGTACAACATGTATTATCATAGATATATCATATTTATTATTATTATTATTATATAATTTAATGTTTATATCTCACTATACGTAATGAAGCATTAATTTTTCACTTTGAGTATTCACAATGCAATAGAAATTTAAATAAACATTTTTTCCAAAGTAGTAAAAAAACTTACAAGTGACTCGCGGTCAATGGCTTAGCCTCTATCGATACAATCTCAAGACCTCAACATGCAATTACATCATTGTGTGCAAACAAAACTTGACCATATAAAATAACCCAATAATAATTCATAAGGAAACATACTTTCACTCATTCTAGATGCCTCTATATATTTAGTCATTAACTTATTTCCTTACATCCTAGAAAAATAAACTCTTACAGATTAACAAAATTTTTAATATATACACTATAACAAAAAAGTTTCAACCCATATAACATTTACAAAATGCCAAATATCCATATATACTCATCATTAAATCTCTAAATAAAAGTTATGTAATATTGAATAGATCCCGACTTAATCTCATATATAAAACAAAATAATTTAATTACAATGTAATAAAAAATTAATAAATTAAAAAATATATATTTGAATTACATAAAGTTTTATTCAATAACCATACACTTGCAAGGATTTCAAAAAACGCATTGAAAACATACCTGCAAAATGATGAAGCAAGCAATCCTGACAATGAGGTAGCATAACAAGAACATTTATTATCTTCGAGAGTGATAATTTCATCATTGAAAATAACATTATAACCAAGCTATTATCTTCAATCGAGGCCATAAATTTCCTCGCCAAATTTTCTTTTATTTTCAATTTATCGTTTTTTTTTTTTTTAGGAAAAGTATTTTTTTTTTTTGTCAAAATTCTATTCTATAAATTTAGGTGTAAAGTTGTTTTTTACATGAAGTTAATTCTTTATTTTATGTCTTAACTAGGTATGTTATCAACTTCTAACTTAAAAGAAATTTGATTACAAAATATTTTTTTTTAATTAGTTAAATACTTAAAAAAAAAAAAAATTATTAATATTTTTTATAACAAAATGATAAAAAAAATTACAAAAGATTATTAATAATTATAAATCTATTTTTAGATGATGATGGTGATGATGATGATGATGATGATGATTAACGTCCACTAAGACCTAATTGGTCTATCGGACCTTAATAGTGTAAGTAATTACTTGTGATTCTTTAGAATTTTGTTTCTGTGCTCGAAAAGCATTAAGAGAAGCTTTCCAAGATCACCATACGTTTGTTGAGTTAACAGATTAGGAAGGTTGGTAGTGTGATCAATATTTTGAAAATGAGATCTAATATGGGTATAGGCTGGACAATCTAAGAGAAAGTGCTTGTCATCTTCAACCTTCTTAGTGTCACAAAGGTGACACACTCTTTCATCCCATGGTGTTTTAGGAATTGACCAATGCCTAGTTTCATTATGGAGCTCGTGAAAATTTGTTCTTATCTTAGCAATGCTTATTTTTTTCTTTACACTTGGCAAAACAGATAGATAATTTTGATCTTCTAGATTAGGGTTGATTACATCTTTATAATACCTTAATTTTCTTTTTTTCTCTAACTCTTTATCACAACACATTTTTTCCTTAAATTTTGATTTGACATTTTTTTTAATAGTATCTTTATTCTGCAAAATGGTTTCTTCCATGATTCCCCAATAGTTTAGCCAAGACCGGGCGTCTTTATGCCATCCTCGCTCGAGTCGATGGTGGTTATGACTTGTTTTGGAAGCAATTTTAGGTACCCTCTTGTCTTCCATGTTGTTTAACTTGTTCTTATACATTAGGTATCTAGTCATAGCCATGCTCTCAATGGGGGAGAGGCTTGTTTCTACGAGGAGGATGGGATAGGGCGTATTTCCTTTAATTTTGAGATTATAGGTTATAAAATTCTTTTGTATTTTCTCTATCTTTCTCTAGGATTCACGAGAGATACTACAGCCCCAGACTTCACATCCATAAAGAATAACAGGTGTAACAAGAGTCTGAAAGAGGAGTTTCTTCTTATCCCAACTCCAAAGTTCAATTGATTTACAATTGTTTTCAAGCCCATAATAAGATTTCCATCCCCCAATAATCCTTTTCTCAATGCTATAATTCCAATTAAGCTTGTGGTGGATATCAATTCCATGATATTTGTATGAAGTCACTTCCTCCAAGTTGTTGTTTTCATATACCAAGGTATCATAAGGGATCTTATTGGATTTAATAATCATGACCTTAGTCTTATCAGTATTAATAGTCATACAAATATTCGAGCAAAAATCCTTGAGGATTATTAGTTGGTTTTCAAGATCATGGGGACTCCTTGCCATAAGAACAATATCATCAGCATAAAGAAGAAGATTGATGACTATACCAGTGAGAGTAGGGCTGACACAACCTGCTTTTTCCAAGCATTCTTCTAATTTATTAATGTATATGCCAAAAAGAGTAGGAGACAAGGGACAATCTTGTTTGACTCCGATATTGTAGTTAATCTCTTTTGACCAACCCTCAGTGTTTTTATAGCAATAACGTTCTCATACATCCTTATTGCAGCAACCCTCAACTCGAGAGGCACTTTTATCTCTTCCAACCTATTCCAAAGTTTTTCCTAGGAACCATGTTAAAAGCTTTTCTAAAGTCAACAAAACAACAAAAAATATTGGTTTTAGTATTGTGGAACTCCTCTGCAATGATCCTAAAGGTAACAAGATGGTTTACAGTTAAATGATATCTCTTAAACCCAGCTTGGCCTTTAGCTCTATTACCGTGAATTTCTAACCAAATGTTAATCTTCTTTTCCAAAATAATTATAAAAATAAAATAATTATATGAATTAAAAAAATAAAATAAATATATGAAAATTTCTAAATAATTTTTATATGTTTATGCATGTGTATTTAAAAAAAATATTAAATAATCCCTTATACATATACCAAATAAACTAACACCCATACTACCTTGACACTTGTGTTATATGCACCACATTGCTACATTGACACTTGTGTTATATATACCACATAAAACAAAAATTATGTTACGTTCACCACATAAATCAATCGTTTGTATTGCATGTGCCACATATATCAATATGCATTTGTATGGAGGGGAATACTTAGCCTCATCCATACAACACTTAGTCAACGTAACTTAGAAAGGGATGAATCATCTTACCAGAGCTCAACTTATATGACTTGATGAATTTTACACATCTAAAATCATTGGGCCTTAGCAATAAATCAAAAGGTGTTTATTATGTGAAACTAAATGGTAAAAAAGGTGGTTGACTACAATCATATTATAATAGGTTCATATTTCACCGTGATGTAGAGAAATTGAGAAATTGTCAATGGAGACTTAGTTAGTTGGTAATGTGTGGGTGTTTCAATCCTCCCACTAAGGTTAAAATCTGAGATATATTTCCTTCAAGCGTGGGTGTTTTCATTCAAATGGCCATATTGCAAGAGACTGCACCAAATTAGAGAAGAGATTGTGTTGGGTGAGAAGAACTCCAAAAGGCTCAGAAGCGACCAAAAAAATGCCCATGGGATGAGTAGAAAGGGGATTCTTCTAAGAGGCCCTCCTCTCCAGAAAAATCTCTATCTCCTCCTCCACAGGTGAGTGCTCCAACACCACCTTCCTTCTTCGAGCCCGCAGAGGAACAATAAGGGATGACATCTTCTACTTCCCTTACCCTTATTCTAGTTTCAAATGTTTGTTCTTCTAGTGGAATAACATCAATTTAATATTGTGGGGGTTCTCATATTCCTTCCTACTTGTGGGATTATTAGGATTATTTGGCACCCACTCTACCCCCTTAATCCCTATTATTCCCACTAGCCTTGTAGTCCCCCCCCACGCTGCCCTTGATCGATTCACCTCCCCCACTTGCTCCCTTTATCCTCCCCCCCATTCTATCCCCGAAATACAATCTATGTTCCATTTCTCGCTCCCAATCCTCATCCCTCCAGGGCTTCTTAGGATGTCTAGGACACTTGAGGACATGGATCAAAACCCCCCCATAGGGGTCGAAATTCTTACCTATATATACCACAAAAACAAGGATTTTCTGAAGTTCATTCTAGCAAGTAGAAAACACTTATTAGGGCCCTTAGAGCATCATCCTATGACCCAATTGCAAAATGATTACTCTCTCACAAATTTTGCACACAGGCCAACCCCATAAAAAATTTATCCATAAAGTGCCTCATTTAGCTCCACTCCCCCTCCATTCTCCTTTTTCAGGAATCAATGATTTTCGGATCCAAGGCCATGGAATTGTTCTCTACCTCTTTTCCAGAGTAGGATTTCCTCTCCCTAGATGCCATTGGGAAATCAGGCGATCTCCTCACTGAATGGAAGAAATCCTCCTTGAAACTACTCAACTCCTTGGCCTTTATGTCAATCCTAGGCACCCATTTCTTCTCCGGGGAGTCAAATCTTGAATTCCTCTACATCGATATTTATGGACTATATTTATATAGAAAGGAATTTTGGCAAAAAAAAATCAATTCAACATTGACCACTTAGGACAGCGAAATGTGGGGTCCCTCCGCTCAAAAACACCCACTTTATGACTTCTTTATTCAAAATTTGGATGATTTGGATGATTTGACATACAACCCATCAAATGCACCCCTATGTAGAGGAACATGTGCTCTGGGGAAGATAGGATCGTAAAGCAACTTGATAGATTTATTTTGTCCAAACCCCTTCTTCATGGAATTCTACACTTCAAACTGTGGGTAGTCCCAGGTGGAATATTTGATCATAATCCCTTCCTTTTCGAGTTATCCTAAGATGGGAAAAATACCCCCAAACCCTTCAAATTCAATCTACAGTAGCTCAAATCACAATCGTACATTGAAGCCATCAAATATTGTTGGTCCCTCTACAACCCCCTCCTCCTGAAATCTCCAACCATACAATTTATGGAAAACCTAAAAAGGGCAAAAGAAATCTCCATCTCTTGGAACAAGAAGAGAAATCAAGAAGAAGACAAATCCTTATTTGATATCGAAGACAAAATGAAGGTTTGGTAGGAAAGGGAAACATCTAAGCCCCCTTTTGCTGAGATGAAAGAGGAGTACAAGATTCTGGACCATTCTAGGAGAAAAATCCGTTTAAACAAATAAAAGGAATGGAGAATGAGAAGCAAATCCCTATGGTTACAAGATGGGGATGAAAACACCATGTTCTTCCATCACTTTGCAAATGGAAGGAAATTTTCCAACACAATATGGACTATAGACAGATTGGATGGATCCAAAGCTTCCTCTTTTGAAGATATTGCTTGGGAAGGCACAACACACTTTGAATCCATATTTAAAGCTGACTCTAGAGACAATATCGACACTATCATTAGGGTGACGGGCCTCTTCCCTAGATTCATCAACCCGAAAGAAAATAACAGAATTATGGAGGAGATTACCATGGAAGAACTCAATAAAATTCTACACATTTTTCAGAAGGACAAAAGCTCGGGGCTATATGGATTCCCAATTGAGTTCTACAAAGGATTTTGAGGTCATTATAGATGACCTTTTGCAGCTAGTAGAATACACTAGGACTATTGGTCAGATACATGCTCCCTTCAATGCCACCTTTATTTCCATCATGCCAAAGGTGGAAAATCCAACCAAATTTGATCAATTCATGTCCATTTCCCTCTGTAACAACATTTACAAAATCATATCAAAGATCATCGCTCACAGAATCAAAGAACATTTGAGCGAAAACATATTCAAAGAGAAATTTGGGTTTTTACAAGGAAGACAAATTCACCAGGAAATTGACA
Organism: Picea engelmannii; assembly: GCA_009831015.1. Lineage (NCBI taxonomy): Eukaryota > Viridiplantae > Streptophyta > Pinopsida > Pinales > Pinaceae > Picea > Picea engelmannii. Next base: position 848,764 of record ML777278.1, on the reverse strand, counting down.
TTGCACGAGAGGTATCCACTCTATCCACACTCAAAGACAGAGGGCCATAACCTACAAATTAGACCTCTCAAAATCTTTCAACAGAGTTAGTTGGATTTACATCAAGCTGCTCTTGATTCATCTGGGCTTTGGCCACTCTTTTGTCACATGGGTGATGAATTAAATCTCCACCACCTCCTTTGCACTTCTCATAAATGTCTTAGCCACCTCCTTTTTCATAGTTGAACGAGGGCTTTGACAGGGATGCCTACTATCCCCATTTCTTTTCTTGTTGGTTGTAAAACTCCTTAGCAAACTAATCCATAAAGAAGACTCCTTAGCCAATTTGAAAGGTATAAAGATCAGCACTAACTTCTCCTTAAATCATCTTTTTTTTGCAGATGACATTATTATTTTCTGTGAAGGAAATATCTCCTACATAAAATTTCTCAAACAAACTCTTCAAACATTTTACATAGCCACAGGTATGCAAATAAATATAGATAAATCTTCTCTACATACATGGGGATTTTCGGAAAATGAAAATATGCATATCTCTATAATTCTTGGCACTTTGACCAAGACAAATAATGAAGGTATGAAATATCTAGGCTTCACCCTAAAATAAAACAACTCTAGTAAAAAAGATTGGTAGTGGTTAATGTGCACAAAATTTGAAAAGAGACTTCTTTCTTAGTATAATAAGTGGTTATCTCAAGTTGGTCGGCTGGTGTTGGTAAAATTGATTTTGGAAGCTATTATATTTTTTTGGGCCTCCTTGGCATGAGTTCCCAAAGACATACACAAGAAAATCATCCAACTTTCATATCATTTCTTATGGTCAAGATCCAAAGAGAAACAATCCATGGTCCTAGCTTCTCGGAGAAGAATATCAATTCCAAAGTCTTTTAGAGGTTGGGGTCTGAAAAACACTCATATATTTGCACAATATTTGGCTACCAAAAATTCTTTGGGGCTCATCATTGGTTCTGGGCTACGGGCGTGCATCCTAAAGGAAAAATGTTTTCCTTTGAAATCTATCACTGATTGGGTCAGAAGGCCACAAAAAACATCCAAAAATGGCATTGTTATTTGGAAAGTGATGGTAAATGATTTTCCCCTGATCGGAAATCAACTTATTTGGAAGGTTGGGAATAGTTCTAACATCCTCATAGGGAAATATCCATGGATTGAGTGCAAGGGAAAACACATTCTCCCATAACCATTAATACAAGCCATAAATAATGAATGTTTCTTTTATCTACAACAAATTTCCCGAATGGATTTCTTAATAGGCACCACTCCTTGGCTCAACTAGAAAAAGATAGACCTCAATGCAACACATGCACTATCTTGGAGGGATTACACAATTATCCTATCATCCTCCCTAGTAAATCTCACGGATAAAAAAGACTCTCTAATATGGTCTTTCAACCCCTCGGGGGGATACATGCCCAAACATGGATATTCAACATTGATCCAGCTTGAACACATAAAATACCATGTCCCTTGGTGGGGGGGAATTATTTGGAAACTAAAATTCCCAACAAAAGAAAAGATATTTATGTGGCTACTTCTCTTGAATAGGGCTCCAACTTGGGAAAATCTACAAAAAAATATTTTTGTTGGTCCTAGATGTTGTGCTCTTTGAAAACAAGAAAATGAAACAAGATAACATCTTTTTATACAATTCCCTTTCTCTCAAATGGTTTGGAATGAACTAATGGCTTCCCTTGGAATCACTACCTGATGGGAGTGGAATTTAGGGGAACAAGCCCTGCAGTCTTGGATCAACTCGCTAGACATCACTCCTATAAAATTCCTTCCTCTTGTTTCGGCTTGGGGCATCTGGCTTTCTAGGAACCATGTCATCTTTGAAGATTTAGATCCCTCCTCATCTTGCTATGCTATATCTTTATTATATATCATGGAATGATTCCCACGATTCTCTCCCCACCCCCCGGCCCCCCTCGAAAAACACCTCACCTTGCTCCCCTTATTGATCCTTCCATCCCTTGGGATTTCTTTGATGGAGTTTCCCAAGGATCTCCCTCCTCTGGAGCTATGGGGTGTATTTTACATTTAGATGATTCCTCCTCCACCTCATTTGTTGCAAATTTTGGGGATGCAACAAAAAAATACAATGAATTCATGGAAATAAAACTCCTCCTAACACTTGCCATTGAAAAAGGAATATCACACATAAACATTTTTGGAGACTCAATGTTTGTGATAAAAATCTTGAACGATAGACAATATCTTCACGCATATACTCTACTACCAATGTTGGAAGACATCATAATACTCTTTCAATCCTTCTCACATTTCTCCTTTTCACGTGTCTATAGGACATGGAACTAAGAAGCGGACCGGCTCTAAAAAGTTGGATTGGGACTAGACCAAGGATGCTAGAAAATATAGAAAAAGAGCCCGCATGGATCCTCAAAATTGACTCTTGGACCCATATCTGACTAAATTTCTCACTTGAAAATTTTGAGATCTGAAGCACATATCTGAAAATTATATGATCAAAAGATGACATTTGGGTTATATATAGCTCAGAGCACACTTTTGTTTTTGTATTTGAGGATTGATGTATAAACTTGGAATTTGTATGATATGTATGAGGACATACGAGATTCTATCATCCCAGAAATTATTTGGGCCTATTGGCCATATGGTCAGTTTTTGGGGGGCGGAGTATAGACTATACATATGGTCTCACAACAAGAGATACTAGCTACAAGAATGCTCACAACATCTGTTGATGTAATTTTGTAAAAAATGAATAAAATTACTTCATTTTTTCACAGGAAAAAAAGGTATATTGAAAGCTCATAATGGGTTAGCTCAAGTGGTTAAGTGTTTTGAATTACAAGAAAGAGGTCAAGGCATCAAGTCCTTGGGTTGGATGCCTTTGTAGATATTATTGGGCTTCAATTGATTTCCACGTAGGGTTAGGTTTCCAAAAATGCAACTGACTAGTTTATCTCACATATCATCCTCGAAGTGAGGGGAAGTACCTGGAGGGTTTCCCAGGATGTGTATTCCATCAGAAAAAAAGGTATATTGAAAGCTAGGAGTCACTAACGTATTAGGCAAGCTAGGTGTAACATAGGTATATTGAAATCCATAGAAAGGGGCATAACTCCATGACTAAACTGATCTGATTATGACGTGAAATCCTTTTATACATATATGGCTTATATTGATATTTAAATCTTCCACTGCTTATTTTATTTTATCTCTACACTATACACCAAAAAAATACCTTATAATTTTATTATTAATTTATACTTTTACCATTGATCTATGATTTTAATTGTTAAAACTTTAAACCATAGTCAACAATGACAATGAAGACTAGAGGACATGTATACATGTTTGCAGGAGAGTAGAGGAGTGAAGGTTAAACCTTGATGTTCTTAGATTCCAGTATCAATGGTTTCCTTTTTTTAGTGTTGGACCTTGGTATTTATGCATAGTCAATTCCCACGTGATCTTGAGTGGGATTTTTATTTTTCTTCCTCATTTTATGGGTGGAATTGGTACATTATTTCATGTAGTTTTCTCTCATGGTGGACCAACATATGTATCAAACTCCATAATAATATATGATGCAAAGGCAGGTGGTCATGACCCATGTGTGTAAGTGATATGTATGACCCTTCCAAGAGCTTTATTTACCAATCCTACTTGCGCCTCGAAATTGTATGTCATCACAACTAATTGTATGATGCATATCAATATTTTTTATTACAAATGGCGATTGACATTGTGCATATGTTCATATCAACCAAGCTACTTTATGATAGTGTGTGCCACTGTCATCTTTGAGGCCTAAAGAATTTTCTTATTATGTTGGTAGACCAAAGTATTTGTTGTGAATCATTTTATGGACACATCAAAAATATTTGTTCTATTCTAGACAATAATGTGTTTGTGTGCATTGTCTAAAGGATTTCCTAATCTTTGATTAGTGAAATACAACTAATATTAAATCCATGGATCTTTATTTATTTGGATATTAGAGAATCCCAACTAAACATAAGGACATCAAAACAAGGGAAATAGTTGGAAAGCAATAGTTGTTGCCCTAATATTATGTTTATATTTCATTAAGTTATAAAAGAAGCAAAAACTTTTTTCCCATTTGGTGGAACAACCTCAAATTTCCACATTTTCAAGTGTTATCCATCTAGTGGAATGTCCTCGACTCCTAACATTTAATGAAAAAGAAACCACAATGTGTACTTCCATTCAAACACAATGATTGTGTGTAAGTGTTCAAACCATAGTATCAATTGCAAACTCCAACACATTGTGCAAATAGAAATGATAGAGTCCCTTAACTAGAGACTAGCGCACCCATGAACCAGACTACAGGAACACCCATGTGTTGTGTTATGATATTCACAACTAACACCAACAATTACATAATAGAATTCACTATGACTATCATTAAGTGGTACACTTTTATAGTTTTTTGTAGAGTTTCCAAAACAATAAATCATCTCCCAAATGCCAAAATATCTTTCCTTCACAAATCTACAATATTGTTTGGTGATATCCATGGAAATGAGTGAATAGAGTTTAAGAAAAAAAAATGAAGGTGGATTCCAATTGTGGATCATGAATTGCATGGAATCCAGTTGTTTTGAAACAAACATCTAATACCTTGAACTTACCTCGACATGGACGACACCCTTTCCTTAGATGTATGAGCTTACACACTAATGGCACATCTCTCAAAGTGATTATTATTATTATTATTATCATCGTCATCATCATCCTTAGATGTATGAGCTTACACATCAATGGAGTGACTCTCAAAGTGATGATGATGATAACGATTATCACATTACATTGACCAAAAACTACAATGCCATTTTCTAATGTTTGGAGATGCTTCTAACCAATTTAATATATTTAAATAGAAATAAATGACATATTATTTCCATCTAAGTAAACAACGGTTTATGAAAATACCTACTGAATATTTATTTTATTATTGGATTTAAAGGGTATAACATCAACAATGGATATCTTGGTAATAGGACGCTATATTATGGCATCTGTAAGAGAAATCAATAAGTACCTAGTATATGGAACGACATTTTAATCGGGCAATATATATCCCAACATATACAACATTAATGATTTTGTTGTTGGGTGCATAATGTTTATCTTCAATAAGAAAGCAAATATGGGATTACACATCCTTAACAATTGTCGATATCTTGGTAAGAGGACATTGTGTTATGGCATTCAATGACATTGCAAATATGATATTACACATCCCATTTCCTCATTGAGGTTGTAGTTGAGCTACTCTTGATTATGCACACATCCATTTTTCTCTCAATTGTAACAACTTTCACCTAGCACCCATTATTGCACTTGTTTCCACCTAACCCTCATCCTTTTTGTTGTATTAGGTCCATTCTTTGAGGGCTCCACTTCATAGCTTACAAATCTTGTGAAAATTCTACAAGATTTTATTGATGGCCAAGATTGATATAATGCAATTTCTATAATTCTACTAAAGTGTTGGGCCCAATATGTTTTGTATATTCAATATTTCTAATTTGTTTTCTCAAATAGATTATTTCTATGTAGGAAGTGTCCCACCTAGTTTGGATTTTGTGTAGCACAACTAAGCTTGAATTGGTTCGTATTACTTGGAAATGATTTGGGGAGATGGTATTTGCAATGCAAATGCAAACATGTGGAGGAAACAACATAAGTCTACCAGCTTTGAGTTCATTTAGAAGAAGCTATAATATTTTGGCAGTATGGTTTTCACATTTTTACCTTCCTACTTGAAACTATTATATATTATATACCACATGAATGGTAATGGTAATTGATTTTATTTGTTGTATTTCTTCGTAGAAAAAAACTTTGAATCATGAAATGAAACCTTGCAATATCTATCAGATATTCCTATATTCTTTAGAGAAACGGTGAAGTTTCAAGTTTGAATACACTATAAGATTGTGTGTCATGTTCTTCTGTGTGTATAATATTCTCTATTCCTAGCCATGAATTCCATTTCCTAATTGCATAACCCAAACTCCCACATCGTTTGATAACACAAAGAAATGTGACATTATCAAGTTTTATGTTGCTCATGTAGACCATGTACAAAGAAATGTGAAATTATACAACTCCATGTAGACCTTGAAAAGCAATCAACACTGTGATTCTTAATGCTAAGTCTATTGGTGCATGCAAAGACGTGTAATGAACCTCTAAATAGGTGAATAAGATTTAATGTTACCATCTGACTATATTTAAAGTATAACATTAATATAAGTCATGTGTTTGTAATTAGCTAAGCTTCCTAAGCATACATAAAAAAAGGGAAAAAAATATTTGTAAAAACACAATGACATGTTTATGGTATGTTAATGTGATTTTACATATTCATGGAAAGAAAAAACAGAAGGGACAACTTCAAAATCTTATCTATTCTCCCTCATTGTAGAGAAACAAGAGAGTAGACATGGTTTCACACACTAAAATTGTGTTGAGTGATTTATTCAACAATGCAATCATACACATACATGAATGTTTGTCTCAAGATATGCACACTATCTTGTCAAACTAGTATCTTATAGAGAGAATATAATAACCACACATTAACTTAGAAGCTAAACAAATTTGAGAAAATCTCTCACATCCAACTAGATCTAACAACCCCCTAAAATACATAAGACGCTTATTCATGTAGAGACAAACTCTACATCACAATGACTAATACATTAACAAACAAAACCCACTTGTATTACACATTATTCCATAAGGAAAATAGCATTTAATAATTCCAACACTCCCCCTTAACAAGTACTCATCTCAATCTTTGTCAGGTCATATCTTCATCAACATCTTTCACTAGTCTAGTGCATCGAAAGATCCACCATGAATCGAAGACACTCTTAAGTAGAAATGTTTATATCTGGTCCAAAATATGACTTTCATCTCATACCTTGATCATGTAGACATTATAAAAATATTCAATTCCATATAAAAGAAAAACCATCCATCATACTACATGGGTACCTAACCGCTATAACCATTGGTCTAGTAGTATGTCCTTCAAGTACATGGTTCATTCAACTTCTTGATGAACTCCCCCTGAATATACATCAAACTTCATGTTTCTAGTCCCACCACACCTCCTAGAGTCGACAACCAACATATTTCACTCGCAGAGCATTCAACTAACACATGGCCCACTCTTCCAAGTGTTACCAACTCCATAATAGAGGTTCTATGCAATACCAAACAAGTTATCCAAATCTTCAACAATGCATGGAAAATGGGTATGCATGCTTATTCTATTGGAAAATATTTAACAGACAGCGAATGGAAAATATTTAATAGACAATGAATGCTTGTCATTGATGGCAAGTACAACAGTGAAGATGGCATGAATACAGAAATTTTGTAATCGACAGGAAAACAGAAGATAAGTTCAGGAAGGTCAAATAATCGAAGATGAGAAGTTTGTAATCGACAGGAAAACAGAAGATAAGTTCAGGAAGGTCAAATAATCGAAGACGAGAAGTTTGTAATCGATAGGAAAACAGAAGATAAGTTCAGGAAGGTCGAATGATCAAAGGTGAATGATCGAAGGCAACGCAACGTTGATCGAGTGATCGAAGACCAGTAAAGTTTGAGAAGAATCTCTGATCATTGGATTCCATTCAAAATTCCTGAAAGAATGAGGGTTGTCAGATCTGAATGTAGACAAGAAGAGATCATTGAAGAGGAGGACAGATCTCAGCCGTTAGATCCAAGCGCAGGATCCGACCATTGTTGAATCAAGAAGAACCCAGACGTCCTTTAAGGTACAAGGAGAATCGAGCGTAATCGCAATATGCAAAATCGCGATGTAATCTGAGCCGTCAGATCAAGGTTTGATCTGGACCATTGATTCCATTACATGTCGGGGTTTCGAGGATCGCGTGTTGGACATGTCAAAGAAACAATGCAACAAGAATGTCAATTTCGTGATATGCGAAATTGCGATTCAATCGCAGTCGTTGAATCAAGCTCAGATCTGGACCATTGATCTAACTCCATGTCAGAGTTTCAGGGATCAAGAGTTGGAGATGTCAAAGTTTATTAACATCAGGAATCCTGATATCGTGATATTCAAAATCGCAATTTAATCACAGTCGTTGAATAAGAGATCAGATTTGGACCGTTGATCAAACTCCATATCGGAGTCTTGCAAATCACGACATAGAGAGGAAAAGAACCCAATGCATCAAGAATGTCGAAATCGCGAAATCGTAATTCAATCGTAGCCATTGAATCAAGATTAGATCTGGACCATGGAATCACAGAACATGTGGCAAGTGATCAAAATTTTGCTGACTTGGGGTCAACGGAGCATAGTGTCGAAAATCACGAAACGAGAAATCGTGAAAGCGCTGCTTGCATAGGCGCTTGGTTATGACCATAGTCATATTCAGGAAGGAGCTAGTGCAGAAAATTTTTGTATCGGAGTTTCAGGGATCACAAGATGGAAAGGCAAGAAAACGATGCAACAAGAATGCCAATATCGTGACGTAATTACAACCGTTAGATCAAGAAGTGATCTGGACCATTGATCTATTTTCTTCATGGAGTTTCATGGATCGGGATTTGGAAGTGACAAGAACATTGAACATCAGGAATATCGAAATAGTGATATGCGAAATCACAGAATGATCTGAACTATCAAATCAAGTTTTGATCGGAGGGTTACTGTTCTCTCTCACAGTTAACTCCTCAGTTTTGAATCTGTTAGCGAAACAGACTCATGATTGCCGATTAGTTGGCGTTTCAGTTGCTTAGATAGTTGTCGTCTTTTTTCCTAAGGATTTGGGAAGTTGAACCATCATGTAGGTGTGTATAAAAGTAGATGAGATAGACTGTGTGCGGTTGGCTGTTCTGTATGAGAAAAGAATGAAACTGTAAGAAAAGGAAAAGGAGAGAATGCACAGGATGAGATTGAACTTATGTGCAGTGTGAGATGAAACACAGAGCAGAATAACAGAACAAGTTGAAGAAGAGCAGAACAAGAGAACGAGTCGATGCAGAGAAAACCTGCTTAACAGACAGAGGAAGAGAAGAGCAACAAAACAGTGTGTAGAAGACCAGATTTACAGAACAAATAAAGATTGGTAAGAACTGATTTATCTGTAAAGTTGACTGTTTATTTAGCCATTCATATTGTAGGGAGGTTGGGAGGTGCTAGGGAGGATTGTTGTCCTCAGTGGTTCAAGTGGGAGCTTGAACACAGGAAGTTGTAGCTTCCATCTGGTTGCAGCCAAAGAAACCAGGGTGGCAGGGTGGTGCAAGGGAGAACAAGTGTTCTCTGTTATACAGGTTGGAGCCTGTATAACTGGAAGTTGGTGCTTCCATCCAGTTGGTGTTGGAACACATAGGGAGTTGGTGCTTCCTTCTAGTGGGTGCTAGAAAAACCAGAGAGTTGGTGCTCTCAAACAAGTTGCATCTTGTAAAACAGAGGTAGCAGACTCACATTGAGTTGGTGCTGAATTAAAGATGATGTATAGAACTTGAAAGACTGCCTTTCATTTCGAAGAAGAAGATTTTTTCTCCCTTTATGGGTTTCCTCATGAAAATCTGTCTCTGTGTATACCTTGTGTGTGACTGATGCTTTTTACTTTTACTGTCCATATGTTGTATAATGTTGATGATCACTTGAAGAAAGTTTAAGAATGCTTTAATAGACTTAAAATTGTTTAATCTCAAAGACAACTGATTCACCCCCCCCCCCCC